>CAUYPK010064271.1:0-51788 GCA_963574355.1 Loris lydekkerianus | reverse complement strand
TGGACAGAGATGGGGCTCACAGGATACAGTGGTGTGGACGGAGATGGGGCTCACAGGATACAGTGGTGTGGACAGAGATGGGGCTCATAGGATACAGTGGTGTGGACAGAGATGGGGCTCATAGGATACAGTGGTGTGGACAGAGATGGGGCTCACAGGATACAGTGGTGTGGACGGAGATGGGGCTCATTGGATACAGTGGTGTGGACAGAGACCCAGCTCATAGGATACAGTGGTGTAGACAGAGATGGGGCTCACGGGATACAGTGGTGTGGACAGAGACAGGGCTCACAGGATACAGTGGTGTGGACGGAGATGGGGCTCACAGGATACAATGGGGTGGACAGAGATGGGGCTCATAGGATACAGTGGTGTGCACCGAGATGGGGCTTACAGGATACAGTGGTGTGGAGAGAGATGGGGCTCACGGGATACAGTGGTGTGGATGGAGATGGGGCTCACGGGATACAGTGGTGTGGATGGAGATTGGGCTCATAGGATACAGTGGTGTGGACGGAGACAGGGCTCACGGGATACAGTGGTGTAGACAGAGATGGGGCTCATGGGATACAGTGGTGTGGACAGAGACAGGGCTCACGGGATACAGCTGTGTGGACAGAGACAGGGCTCACAGGATACAGTGGTGTAGACAGAGATGGGGCTCACGGGATACAGTGGTGTGGACAGAGACAGGGCTCACAGGATACAGTGGTGTGGACGGAGATGGGGCTCACGGGATACAGTGTTGTGTAGGGAGATGGGGCTCATGGGATACAGCGGTGTGGACAGAGATGGGGCTCATGGGATACAGCGGTGTGGATGGTGATGGGGCTCACAGAATACAGTGGTGTGGATGGAGATGGGGCTCACGGGATACAGTGGTGTGGACAGAGATAGGTCTTACGGGATACAGTGGTGTGGACAGAAAGGGGGCTCACGGGATATAGTGGTGTGGACGGAGATGGGGCTCACAGGATACAGTGGTGTGGACAGAGATGGGGCTCACGGGATACAGCAGTGTGGACAGAGACAGGGCTCACGGGATACAGCAGTATGGATGGAGACGGGACTCATGGGATACAGTGTTGTGGATGGAGACGGGGCTCACGGGGTACAGCGGTATGCATGGAGATGAGGCTCACGAGATACAGCGGTGTGGACGGAGACGGGGCTCAAGGGATACAGTGGTGTAGATGGAGGCGGGGCTCACGGGATACAGTGGTGTGGACTGATATGGGGCTCACGGGATACAGTGGTGTGGACGGAGATGTGGCTCATGGGATTCATCTGTGTGAATGGAGATGGGGCTCATGGGATACAGTGGTGTGGACCGAGATGGGGCTCATGGGATTCAGCTGTGTGAATGGAGATGGGGCTCACGGGATACAGCAGTGTAGATGAAGATGGGGCTCGTGGAATTTATATTCTCATGAGATGGCACAAACACCTAACAAACAAAAAAATGTAATATAGCTGTTAGATAGTGATAAGCCATATGCAAAAAAAAAATAATAATAAATAAATGAAAGGGGCTGGAGAATGCAGGTGGTGTATTGGGGTTTTTTTTCCTGTTAATTTGGGTAATCGTGGAAAAGCCTTCCTGAGAAGGTAACTTTTGAGAAAAGACTTAAACGGGATATAGGTATGAGCCAGGTAGAAGTGAGAGGAGAGCACTTCTAGGTAGTGAGAGAAGTGAGCACAGAATCCTGCAGTGGCCGTTCATCTTGGCAAGGAGGCCGGGTGGGGAGTGTGGGCTTGAGGGGTCACTGTGGGCTGGAGGGAGTCAGTGAGGGCTGGAGGGGGTCAGTGTGCACTGGAGGGGGTCAGTGTGAGCTGGTGGAGGTCAGTGTGGGCTGGAGGGGTCAGTGTCGGCTGGAGGAGGTCAGTGAGGGATGGAGGGGTCAGTGAGGGCTGGAGGGGTCAGTGTAGGCCGGAGGGGTCAGTGTGGGCTGGAGGGGTCAGTGTCGGCTGGAGGGGTCAGTGAGGGCTGGAGGGGTCAGTGAGGGCTGGAGGGGTCAGTGTGAGCTGGAATAGTCAGTGCGGGCTGGAGGGGGTCAGGGTGAGAAGTGCCACAAAGCCAAGGTGGAGAGACACAGTGGTATAGGGCTCAGTAGGCCATTTAAGGACTTTGCTTTTTACTCTGAGTAAGAAAATTAGACACTTGAAGGTCTGAGAGTTTCAGGTTTTAACAAGGCCCTCTGGCTGAGAATGTGCAATCCTGGGGTCAGGGTCACCCTTCAGAGTCTCCTCTAGCTGTGGGCCCAAGATTCTGTGTCTGCCAGTTCCCCCACATTATTCTAGGCAGAATAAAATCCTGGTTAAGCTTTTCTTGGTTTATTACTGGGACCAGCTGTTTGACAGATTTTGAGAAATAATTCTCAATGGATGTGCAGTCCAGTAGGGCCACTTGAACCTTCACTTTTCTGTGGCTTTCTAAAAATAATTTTAAAGAAGGTCACAGTATTTCAGAAGTACTAAAATACTGTTGATGAAACATGTGAAGATATGTGGCATCTACATCTATAACGACCATGAGCTTTTTGACCTCCACACAAGTGGTCAGCTCAGGGCAGACCTCTTGTCTGATGAAGGTTTGGGAAGGCCGTCTTCACTGTGCCGCACTAGCCCATGAACGACAATCCCCTAAATGTTTATACCCATCTACTCCCTAACCAGCAAGTGAAATTATTTCTCAGTGTGACTTCCAGAATGAGGAACACACTACTTAGTAAATCCCATAAGACTTTAAGTTCTTCAAAACGTTAAAAGAAGAAATTGTCTTGAATCGCTAATATTATTTGCAATGCAAGTTCCATGTATTTGTTTTTGCATGGTAACTCTATATATACCAAATGCACTGTTATTTGGACAATGGGTACTTTATGAGTATGACCTGTGGTACATCAAACTCTTAGGAGTCTAGATTTTGGTTTTGAAGCGGGACAGCTGTTGTTCTGTGCATTCAAATGATGGCTGGTGTTACCGTTTCTTTCTTTCTTTCTTTCTTTTTTTTTTTCTTAAGAATAACATAATTTTATTTGTTTTTTTTCCTAACACTGTAATTAAGTCAAACCATCTTTATTTGGATGTGAAATTGCTCTGTAGTAAGTATACGAGCAATTGGGTAAAGAAATAGAAACTACATCTTAAATTCATCTACATTGAAAGTGAGAGAGGGAGCAACAGAGAGAGAGAGAGAGAGAGAGAGAGAGAGAGAGAGAGAGAGAGAGAGACCAGTGTTCTCTGCAATGAGTTTTATACTTAAAAGGAAACATTAACTAAAAGAACCAACATAGTAAAAAGAGATGCAGGTGGCAGTTACCAAAGGCCATCTGGATCCTCTGTAAAAGGTCTTGACATCCCCAGGAATTAAGTTTAATAAGGAAAAAATAAGAGCATCATATTTAAAGTCATAACTTGAACTCGGCAGGCTGTTCACAATTCATCTCATGCACATCCATAAAACAATTTCCTTGCATCACAGTGAATTGGGAAGGACAGACATGTTGGTATGAAGAGTTACATTGTGACAAATCATAAGCTAATTATGACCTCGTAAAGGACCTGTTAAAAGTGACACGGTTTAATAAAATGCAGAGGAAGACCAGGGCCTTCTAGCCAAAAACAGTGATTGTTTCTATGCTGGTGGCTTGAGGAGACCAGAATACCTCCAGGGGGCTCTTGAATATTAGAAAACTTATTCACCAGGTGCGCTCCCAGCTTGGCTTCTGAATCATTCACACTGGGATGTTACTTACCACATAGATGATTAACAGAAATCAAGATAAGAGCCAGACTGTTCGGGAAAATCACGAGTTACAGTGATGATTGAATGGTTGGCTTTCCTGATTTTTTTACTTTATGAATTTATAATTTCCTTCCCCTCAGCCAATTAGTGAATGGAATTAGAGGAGTTTAGTCAAACCTTCTGCTCTGATGAAAATCACCTGCAATGGACGTGAGCAGCCTCAGAGGTCAGAGCCCGAGGGCTGAATGCCGGGCACACAGCCGTCCCTCACCAGCAAACAAACCAGCAAATGTCCTGCAGGCTTTAACTTGGGGGTCCTTAGGCAAATTGTCTTGTCTCTTTTTAGGAACCATAGCAAAAACTTATAGTGCAATTATATGCCAGGCACTGTGTGAATTTGATTAATCCTCATATCAGCCTGTATCTTAAAAATCTCCCAAACCACGATCATTAAATACCAGTCTACCAAGTGGACACGATTATTTTCATTTTACACATGAGGAGACTAAAATAGAGAGTTAGAGTTTAAATAACACAAGAGCATGTAGATTCTTTTCCTTAAATGTTTTTATAGAGAAAATTAGTGATGTGAGTGACTGATATTTAAATCCAAACATAGCTATTTAAAGTTTCTTAGACAAATAAAAAAGAGATGCTTGAAAAAAATCCAAAGAACTAATATTTGTAAGAAAATGTTAATGATGATAAAAACACTAATGTTCATAAGTAAAACATTCATTACTGCTAAGCAGGATGATAATAATTTTTTTATTATGGGTACATAATAGTTGTA
Organism: Loris lydekkerianus; assembly: GCA_963574355.1. Classification (NCBI taxonomy): domain Eukaryota; kingdom Metazoa; phylum Chordata; class Mammalia; order Primates; family Lorisidae; genus Loris; species Loris lydekkerianus. The sequence goes on along the minus strand of CAUYPK010064271.1, from coordinate 47,247 downwards.
TATCCTTATGGGTACATAAGTTTTGAAACAGGCATATAATGTGAATTAATCAGATCAGGGTAATTGGGGGTATTTATCACCTCAGGTATTTGGTATTTCTTTGTGGTAGGAACACATCAAGTCTACTCTTTTAGTTATCGTAAAGTCTACCCTAATTTATTGTTGATTATAGTCACTTTGTTTTGCTATCAGATATTGTTCATTCTGACTCCCTAAGTATATTTCTGCAACCTCACTTTGTCCCCCTCTGTGTCACCCTCCCCAGCCTTGGGTAACCTCATCCTTCTCTCTGTGGGGCCAGTTGAACCAACTGCTTTTTATATTTAGCTCTCATGTATGAGAACGCATGAGATTTATCTTTTTGTGCTGGGCTGATTTCACTAAACATAAAGTCCCCCAGTTCCATCCATGTTGTTGCAAAGGGCAGGATTTCCTTCTTTTTTATGACTGCATAATATTCCCTGTGGACAATTTCTTTCATTTATCCATTGGAAGACACTAAGGTTGAACCCATATTCTGGCTGTTGTGAATAGTGCTGCACTAAACATGGGCATGCAGGTATCTTTTTGATATACTGAATTCTCACCCTTTGGATATATACACACCAGGGGACTTGCTGGGTCACCTGGTAGTTCTATTTTTAGTTTTCCTGAGGCTCTTGATACTTTTCTCCATAGTGACTCACATTCCCCCCCACAGGGTAGAAGGGTTCCTCTTTTTCCTTATCCTCACCAGCGTTCACTATGCCTGTCTTTTTAGTAGAAGCTATTTTAACGTGGGTAAGATGACAACTCCTTGTCATTTTGATTTGCATTTCTCGGAGGACAAGAGATATCGAATACCTTTTCATGTACCTGTTGGCCACCTGTAGGTCTTCTGAGAGATGTCTCTTCAGATCCTCTGCCCATTTTTAAATTGGATTATTTGATTTTTTTCCTATCCATTTGTTGGAGCTTTTTGTATATTCTACTCACTGATCTGTCATTAGGCGGTTCACACGTATTTTCTTCCATTCTGTGGGTTGTCTTTTCACTTCGTTGGTTGTTTCCGTTGCTTTGCAGAAGGTTTTAAGCTTCGTGCGATCCCATCTGTCCAACTTCTCTTTGGTTCCTGTGCTTTGTCGTGTTGCTCAAGAAGTCCTAGTCCAGAATAAGGTCCTGAAATATTTCCCAAATGTTTCATTTTAGTAATTTCACAACAATGAGTCTAAGTCTTTTATCAATTTTGGTTTGATTTTTGTATAGGGTGAGAGATACAGGTCTAGTTTCTTTCTGCCTGTGGGTGTCCAGTTTTGCCTGCACTGTTTATTGAATGGACTGTGTTCTCTCACTGCTGCTCTTGGCAACCTGTCCAAGGTTAAGTTCACTGTCGATGTGCAGATTGATTTCTGGGTCCTCTGTTCTGCTCCCTTGGCCTCTGCGTCTGTCTTTATGCTAGGACATGCTATTTTGGTTACTATAGCTCTGAGGTAATATCATTCTTCCAGTTTTTTTCTTTTTGCTCAATATAGCTTTCTCTATTCTGGGTCCTTTAGATTGCTTTGGGTGGTACGGACATCTTAACATTATCAACTCTTCAATCCATGAGCCATGAGCATGGGATATCTTTACATTTTTTGTGTGTGTGTTTCCTTCAGCTTTTTCATCCACACTTTATAGTTTTTATTAAAGAGATGTTCACTGATTTTTTTTTTTTGAGTTTATTCATAGATATTGTAGCTTTTGTCCATGGGGTTACTTTCCTGGTTCATTTTCAGTTTGCTTACTGTTGACATAGAGGAATACTATAATTTTTGTATGTTAATTTGTATCCTGCAACATTACTGAATTTATTTACAGGTCTAGTAGTTGTTGGCTAATCTCTTTAGATGTCCCTGGGTACAAGTTTATATTATCTGTATGCGAGGATAAATGTGACTTCTTCCTTTCCAGTTGGGATGACTGTTATCTTTTTCTCTTGAATGGATGCTCTAGGTAGAACTCCAGTGCCACGTTAGATAACGGTGGTGAAAGTGGGCATCTTGGTCTTGTTACAGATCTTAGAGGAAAGGCTTTCAGTTTTTCTTCACTCAGGATGATACTAGCTATGGGTTTGTCATGCTTGGCTATTATCATGATGAGGTAAGTTCCTCCTATGCCCAGGGTTTTGGAGGGTTTGTCCTAAAGTGGTGTTGAATATTACTGAATGATCTTTGTCCTTCTTTCTCTTGATGGATGTATCTATCATACTAATCGATGCACTTACATTGATCTATCCTTGCATTCCTGGGATGACTCCCACTGATGATGATGAATCATCTTTACGAGGTATTGTTGAATTTGATTTGCTGGTATTTGTTGAGGATTATTGAATTTAAGTTGATCAGAGATATTGGCCTATGGTTTTCTTTTTTTGTTATATCTGTGTCTGATTTTGGCATCGGGCTGATACAGGCCTTTAGAATGCATTTGAGAGTACACCTTTCTCCTTCATTTTTTGGAATGGTTTAAGTTGGATTGGTCTTAGTACTTCATTGGATCTTGATGGAATGGAGCAGTGAAGCCATCTGGCCCTGGGCTTTTCTTTGATAGGAGAATGTTTATGTTTGCTTTTATATCTTGTTACTTGCTATAAATATATTCAGATTTTGAATTTCTCTCTGGTTCAATCTTGGTGGTTTGTACATTTATAGGAATATTATCCATTTTTTCTAGATTTTCCAGTTTATTTTCTACAGTTGTCATTGCAGTCTGTAATGATCCTTTGGATTTCTGCAGTATCAGCTTCTCCTTTTGAGACTTCTCCATTAATGCCGATTTTTGCCGTATCAATGTCTCCTTTTTAATCTCTGATTTTATTTATTTGGGTCTTCCTTCACCGTCTTTTTATTTTTTATTTTTTGAGACAGAGTTCCACTTTGTCGCCCTCGGTAGAGTGCCGTGGTGTCACACAGCTCACAGTAACCTCCAACTCCTGGGCTTAGCCTCAGCCTTCCGAGTAGCTGGGAGCACAGGTGCCCACCACATTGCCCGGCTATTTTTTGTTGCAGTTTGTCTAGGGCCGGGTTCGAACCCGCCACTCTCCGTATATGGGGCTGGCACCCTACCCACTGAGCCATAGGCACTGCCCCCCTATCTATTTTTTAAGTCTGGTTAAAATTGTGTCCATTTTGTTTATCATTTCAAAAAGCCAACTTTTTATTTTGTTACTCTTTTGTATTTTTTGTTTGTTTGTTTCATTTTTATTTGTTTCTTTGATCTTTATTATTACTTCTCGTCAACTAATTTTGTGTTTGGCTTCTCTGGTTTTTCTAGTTCTTTGATAGGAATTGTTAGGTTACTAACTTGAAGATTTTCTACATTTTTTATGTAGGCGCATAGTTCTGTAAATAAATAACTGGGATTTGATCAAGCTAAAAAGCTTGTACACAGCTAAGGGCGCCACAATCAAAGCAAACAGCCTTGGGAAGAGGAGAAGATTTTTGCATGTTATGAATCTGACAAAGGCCTGATAACCAGAATCTGCAGAGAACTCAAATTAATCAACAAGAAAAGAGCAAACAACCCCATCTAACACTGGGCAAGAGATATGAACAGAACTTTCTCGGAGGAAGATAGAGAAATGGCTAACAAAAATATGAAACAATGCTTATCATCTTTAATCATCAGAGAAATGCAAATCAAAACCACCTGAGATTTCAGCTAACCCCAGTGAGAATGGACTACATCACAAAGTCCCAAAGCTGCAGATGCTGGGGTGGATGTGGAGAGAAGGGAACACTTCTACACTGCTGGTGGGACTGCAAGCTAATACAGCCTTTATGGAAAGAAGTATGGAGAAGCTCAAAGAACTAAAAGTCCACCTTCCATTTGATCCCACAGTTCGATTAGTAGGTGTCTATCTAGAAGAACAAAAAACATTTTACCGCAAAGACATTTGCACTAGAATGTTTATTGCAGCTTAATGCATAATTGCCAAGCCATGGAAGCAACCCAAATGCCCATCAACCCATGAATGGATCAACAAACTGTGGTTTATGTACACCATGGAGTACTATTCAGCCATAAGAAAATATGGAGACTTTACATCTTTTATTTTTACCTGGATGGAGTTGAAACAAATTCTTCTTAGTAGACTATCTCAAGAATGGAAAAAAAAATTGCAATGTACTCAGTACTAATATAAAACCAATATATAAACAATCACACACCCCACACCCACATGAATGATAAAACACCATTATAGTCCAGCAAGGGGAAGGGGGAGGGGAGAGAGGGCAGGAGGGAGGGTGATTGGCAGGTCTCACCTGATGTGCACAGTGTGAGTGAGGGTGCTCAGCGCGCCCCCTGGGTGAAGGGCTCAACTACAACTTGAACTTCACCTTGGAAGTGAGAAAATGTAACCGAAAAATTTGTACCCTCAAATAAATTTGAAATAAAAAATGAAAAAAAAATTTTATTTTGTTTTTTTCTTACTCTTTCCTTGACCCCACTGGTTATTCTGGAGCATATTGTTTAAATACCAAGTTTTTATATACTTTCCATCATTCCTCTTTTTTATTGATTTCTAGTTTTATTCTACTGTTGTTAGTGAAAAAAAATATTTGGTATGATTTACATCTTTTTTTTTTTTTAATTTTCAGTTTTGTTTTCTGGCCTAACATATGATCTACCTTTGAGAATGAATTAAACTCGGCAGCCGTTGGGTGAAATTCTTTGTAAATAGCTGCGAGGTCCACTTGGTCTGCAGTGTGGTGAGCCCCGTGTTTCCTTGCGGATTCTCTGTCTGGATGATCTGTCCAATGCTGAAAGTGGAGTGCGGAGGTCCCCAGGGATAATCGTATTAGTGTTCCTCTCTCTCTTGAATTGGCCTTTTCATCATGATATAATGACCTTCTTTGTCTGTTTTTACAATTTTTGTCTTGAAATTTATTTTATTTGATAGAAAAACAGCAACTCCTGTTCACTTTTGGTTTTCATTTACATGAGAAAAATTTTTTCCATCCCTTTATTTGGTCTAGTGTGTTTTTATAGGTGATGCAAATAGCTGAGGATAAAAAGCTGTTTATGTATATTTTTATTTTGGGGTTTTAGAAGTTGTAAAATATTTTTTCAGATTCTATAACAAGCTCTTTCTTCCACTAGCAGGTACATTTCATCAAGATAGGGACCTACCCTCCAGGTTGCAGTTCTGCACAGCAGTTAGCAAGGGGGGCTATTCAGTGAGCGTAAGTTCAGGGCACGAATGGAGGGGCCAAAGTGTCAAATGTTGTGAATTGTTTTTAGTCACTGCTTTTTATCAAGTAGGTTATGCTAACATTATATCCTTTACTTTTCAAAAGAACTTTCTGTGTTTTTGTTTATTCACTGGCCCTTTCTTTTCTCATGCCTGTTATATTTTGCATACGTACATTTTGTTTGCAGTATCATCATACGACGTCCAGATTTTTAAAAAAATTGGCAAATTTTTAATTATTTTTCTCTATAATTTTATATTATGACTCCTTATTGTCCTGGAAACATAGTAGTGTTTCTAGTGCCTGTATTAAAGCTTTGAAGGCGATGGAAACTTTCGACCCACGTGGGCCTGCACAAAGACGGAACTCACAGCCCAGCTCTGCCCTTGCTCAGCTGCTCCTCTGAAAGATAATCCTCAGCCCCGCTAAGTGCTGTGCATTATGAGTGTTGCAAACTCCTTAAAGTCCTTTACTGGCAACTCTTCTCAGTTACCTTGTGAATTGTGATTTTTTTTTTTTTTTAAACTTTACAAATGGGAATTAAGACACAGACTGAGTAAGCAGCTTGTCAAATTTAAAATCAAGGTCGAGGGATTGGGTAGCCTTGATATGAGCCAGGGGAGCCTCATTTCATAGCTGGTTGTCCAGAAGACTGTAAGGAGAGTGTGATGCAGAGCAAGTACCACCTCTTTTAATCATGAGTTCTGTGTATGTGTGTGTGTGTGTGAAAATCTTTTCTTAGATCATATTACAAGGCTTATATGTGGCTAGTTTGCAGAATTGACATGGGTCCGCATGATTATCAATAGGAGAAACATTGGACGAGTCATCTCGTTAGTATGTATAACTGCTCTCCGGAAACACATCATGTGCCTCGAAGACAAAGAGCAAAATGAGCCTAAATTGATTCTTTCCTCTGCAGATTAGTGTACACGTCATCAGGACGCACTGGGAGAGCCCCGGGGGAGGAAGCTGCCTGTCTCAGACACGCCTCTTGGGATAAACAGTGCATTAACCCTGGGATACAGCGGTTGGTTGCAGAGTATTTCCCAGGAATATATTTTATTACAGTGACATTCCTTGTCAATGAAGATCTCAAGGTTTTATCAAATGACAAGTGAGATTTACTCCTGAGTAACCAGCTTTAAAGTCTGTGGTCTTTTTTTAAAAAATTTCAATTTAATGTGAGAATATAAACAACTAGGTTAGGTAGAGTCCACCTTGTACTAGTGTCCTGCCTCCAGGAGGTGTGCCACAAGCCCTTATCTTGTGCTTGGTAAGTGGGAGCACCCCAATCTCCTCCTTGCCTTCCTTCTCCCCCCAACTTGAATTGAATTGAGTTTTTCCCCTATGTGGACATGTATTAGATCATCTGCTGGCTTCATATTACTGTTGAATACACAGGACTCTTGCATCTCCATTCTTGTGACACTTTACTAAGAAGAATATGTTTCAGCTCCATCTAGGTTGATCCAAAAGATCAACTCCATCTTTTTATGGCTGACTAGCATTCCATGGTGTACACATACCACCGTTTGTTAATTAATTTCTGTGTTGATGGGCATTTAGGTTATTTCTACATCTTCGTCTAGTGCAAATATCCTTATGATAAAATAATTTTGTTTTTCTTCTTTGTAGATGCCTAGTAATGGGATTGCAGGATCTAATGGAGGGTTTAGTTTGAGTTGTTTGAGGATTCTCCATACTTCTTTCCGAAGAGGCTGTCTTAGTTTGCAGCCCTTCTCTCCACATCCATGCCAGCATCTGCAACTTTGAGACTCTGTGATGTGGGCCCTAGTCACTGGGGTCGGGTAATAGCTCAGGGTGGTTTTGGTTTGCATTTCTCTGACAATCAGGGACTATGAGCATGTTTTTTGTGGTTGTTAGCCATTTTTTTTCCTCCAAGAAGTTTCTGCTTATGTCTCTTGACCAGTGGTAGATAGGATTGGTAGCTCTATTTTTGTCGTTTGAGATCTCAATAGATTCTCGTTATCAACTCTTTCAAATGTATAAAACACAAATATCTTTTTCATTCTGAAGGTTGTCTATTTGGTTTAATTGTTGTGTCCTTAACTGTGCAGACGCTTTTCAGTCTATTTAAGCCCCATTTGTTTGTTTTTGTTATTTTTGCAATTGCCATGGAAGTATTCTTCATACAATCTTTTCCTAGGCTGACATCCTTAAGATTTTCCCCATACTTTCTTCTAGGAATTTTATTGTTTCATGTCCTTAGATTTAAATCTTTTATCCCTCTTGAGAGTAGTCTTTTCAACACAGCAAATTGCTTTCTTTTCTGACCATTATTTTAATTCTATTTTATATAATTATATCTGTATATAATTAGTACTATGCATGTGTACAGTTGATTATATATTTTGCCATTTGGGGAGACTTCATAATAAGAAAAGTACCTGCTTCGGTATGAGAGGGCATAGGCCTCTCGTCTTCCTTTCCCTGGATGCTTTATGGTCTCCCCAGCCCGTTCATCCTTTCTCTGGTCCACAGTTGGGGCAGGGGTGAAGCAGACACACCCTAGATGCAGGGCACTCTCAGGGCCCCGATGGTGCTCTACAAGGCATATAAGCTCACAGGTAGGTGAGAAAGGGCATTGTGGAAGCAACTTCTGCTAGAAACTTAAAACTAATTAAAATCATTGTCATTCCTTTCTGTTATAATTTTGATAATTACCTTAGTAAAAGGGTAACAGAAGGAAGTGGAACTGCCCGAAGGACTCGTTGATTACTGCTAATGTATAAAAAAAATGAAATCTCAACACGACAGCACCCACGTCGCTGACCGTCTGTTGAGCGGCTCTGGGTGGTTGACAAGGGCTTTCATCTTGATTGGTGTGGGGAGGACAGCGGGAGCCTCTGTAGACAGCAGCTCTCTTTGTCACTTTCAATTTATAATTATCAACCCCCAAGACTAAGAAGCAGAATAATTAGTGTAGTCTTTCCTAGACTTATAAAAAGAATCGCCTGGGGCCTTTGTTAAAGGCACAGGTTCTCAGCCCCACCCAGATCCTGATGAATGAGAGCCCCCAGGGAAGCACCCTGGAAATTAATATTTTTAGTGAGTTTGAAGGTTTGAGTTTGTAGCTGATAGTTACAGGGACTTAGATGGTTCAACTCTGCCATTTTCCATGTTGAGATGACACATTATTTCACCACATCTAAGCATGAGTTTCCTCTTCTGTAATGTCAGGGTGATGACTTTATCTCTGCTATGAACCCACACATGACAAAATGTGTGCAGAATATTTACATGGTACTTGGCACACATGCCCCAGGTGCGTTAGTGGCACCTGGCCCTCTCCTAGCCACGTCCAGCCAGCTGCGAGGCTCTGGGTCCACCAGTTGGGGGCGGTAATGAGCACAGATGATACAGAGATGCTTCATGGGAGAACACAAAGGAAAGGAGGCTACAGAGGGCTGGGCGGGGGCTGAGACCTGCCAGGCTAGAGGCAATAGGGAGAAAGGACATGGACGGAGTTACTAGGGAAACACAGGGGCTTCAGTTCTGTTCACATCCGTGCTCCAAATTCTTGTTTTGCCTTCTGACTCTGGGAGGAAAGCAGGTGTGGGGCTTATTGGCCTTGATAAAAAGAATGTTTTTGTAAGAGCTAAGACATGATATGAATTTGGTTAGTAAGATTATTTTTGTGTTTAGTCACCACATTTGGGATGTGCTGATGGAGAGAAATATTGCTCTGCATTACCAGGTCTTTTCAATATGCAAATATGTGTAGTTCTCACAACATTAAATTCATTCATTTATTCATCAATTTAGTGCATATTTATTAAGCATCTGCTGTGTCCTAGGGACTGCTTTTGAGCTTAAGGATGTATCAGTGAAGAGAAGAATAGAAGAGGTAAACACTTTCTCCCTTACGGAGTTCGTATTTTTGTGTATGTGTGTGAAAAAATACACAACAAAATTATGTCATGGTATTGAGAAAAACAAGTAAGAGAGGAGGACAGCGACTTTAGGCTCAGTGTTACAGGTGGAGGGAATGCGGAAAGGGGAGCATGAAGCCACATTTTATAGAATCTTGGTAAAGACTTTCACTTTAGATGATATTGGATGTTTTTAAAATGTTTCGAGCCACCATCCTTTTACGAGGATTGTTCTGGCTCCTAGACAATACACGTATTCTGGGGAGGCCAAGGGACCATGTAGCAGGCTGTCACAGTAAACCTGAGAAAGGGTGCGTGCAGCCTGGGCCTGGGCCGGGCAGCGAAGAAGGTGAGCAGTGGTCAGACTCTGGATGGATGCCCCTGGTCGAGCCGACACGACTCACTGACGGATTGAATGTGGGGAGTGAGAGGGAAGGAAAAAACACCAAGGAGGACTCAGTCTGAGCGCCTGAAAGGCTGGGATCGCTGTCCCCTGGGAAGGAATAAACTCAACCTGTGGGTTGAGACCCCTGTGTAACAATGAAAATACATCCTGCATATCAGATATTTACATTATGATTCATAATAGCAGCAAAATTACAGTTATGAAGTAGCAATGAAAATAATTTTATGGTTGGGGATCACCACAACATGAGGAACTTTATTAAAGGATTGTGGCATTAGGAAGGTTGAGAACCTTATTCTAGAGGAATAAGTTTTTAGGGGTCAACTTGGAGTTAGATTTAGGCCTGTTAAAGCAGACCTGTTAGCCATCCACGTGGAGATGCTGAGAACGAGAAGCAGGCAGGTGGGTATGTGAAGGTCCGGAGCTCAGGAGTGGGATGTGAGTTAGAGGCATAAATTTTGAGTCATAAACCTAAATGACTTTTATGCCAAGACTAAACGAGTCACCAACGGCAGGTACAGAAGACCGTGTCAAAGACAGAGTTCTGGGACTTGGGAAATGAGAGGTTAAGTAGATGAGGAGAAGCCATCTGGGAAGGCGGAGTGGAGCTGATAAGCTAGAGGAAAACGTCCTGGAGGTCAAGGGAAGTCACTGTTGCAAGGAGAGGGGAGAAACGTGTGATCAACCTTGGGAAAGGTTATGAAGACCAACACGAGCAGCCGAGTCGCCAGGTAACAGTCACTGGTGAGTTTCGTGGGAGTGATTTGAGATGAGTAGTGGTGTAAATGTCAGGATGAGTGTGGGTTCTGGGGAGACTGAGAGAGGAGAGGGAGAGAGAAAGGGAAGAGCAGATGACTCTCAGGACAAAGAGCTTGGTTGTAAAGGGGGCCTGAGAAATGGGCAGTAGGTGGATGGGAAGTAGGGTCACTTGCTGTAAGTTTGGAAAAGTGATAGAGTTGTTTTACGACTGGGTGTCTGCAAGCTGAGGGGACTGGTCCAGTTGGCAGGAAAATGAATGGGAAGGAGAAAGAGAGAGACGGAGAGAGATTGAGATTCTCAGAAGTACAGTCCTCCTCCCCAGCCTGCATACCCTTCCCCAACTTGGTGTCGGGGTGGGGAACCTATGGCCTTATGATTTCCAGATTGTTCTTTCATAAGCATCAAAGAAGGCAAGAAATGCTTCATCTTTCTCTGCTGCGCCCTTTTTAATAAGGAGATTTGTGCTGTAAAATTTGGATTCAGCCAACAGCTCCCACTCAGGGAATCACAAGTTCTCACCTCTGTCTGTGACTACTTGTGGTCCCTCACGCCTTGTCCTCCTGCATTTAGCCACAGATAAGCCATTAGTTTCAATATTTGGCTTGTAGGAAGAAAGAAAGGAGGAAAGAAGGAAAAAAGATGAAGGAGAAAGAAAGAGAAATGCTGTATATACAGTAGGACCTCCATCGCTGGCCACCTCCCTGCACTGACCACCTCCCACGCTGACCTGATTTCACAGACTGGACACGCCCCACATGGACGCACCAGCTCAGGAGGCTTAGGTCCTTGTGTTGACCACCTCCCTATCTTGACCAGTTTGTTACAGTCCGTTGGGTGGTCAATTCACAGAGTTTCTAGGGTGTTTTTGGCAAATGGCTTTTTCACCCATTTCCTCCTTTAGTCTCATTTAATTTCTATAGCAATCCTTTGAGATGGATATTTTATTTTTTCAGATGGGGAAGCTGAAATTAGATAGATTCAAGATTTCAGAGCTCAGAAGAGGCTGAATCACTTCAAACTCAGAGCTATTAGACCTCAAAATACCAATCTCATAAATTTCTCTGAAATAGGAAATTAAAAAAAAATTTTTTTTGAGACAGAGTCTCACTGTGTTGCCCTCAGTAGAGTGCTGTGGTGTCACAGCTCACAGCAACCTCAAACTCTTGGGCTTAAATGATTCCTTTGCCTCAGTCTCCCACGTAGCTGGAGCTACAGGTGCCCACCACAATGCCCAGCGATTATTTTGTTGCAGTTGTTTAGCTGGACCAGTCTGGGTTCGAACTCTGTGTATGTGGCTGGTGTCATAACCACTGTTCTACAGGCATCTGAAATAGGAAATTTTTGATAGGCCCAGGGTTTGACTTAACCTTGAAAACACAGATTCTGGCCCTTTCTGATTTGTTTATACGATCTCATCATCCATACAGCAGATTTATTTCAGTTGTGTTATTAAGTACCCATATCCCCTTTTCTGCAAACATTCATTTCTCATATTTACATGGACTTTCAGCACATTGACCATCACAATTATTTGGGGAAAAAAGACACAATCCTACATAGGATGGCCTTTAAATTCATCTTTAATATACTGGATACATCTACAGGGAGAAGTGAGCATTTTCTGAGAGCCGGAAGCCATGTAACTTTGTCCTACAGATGAGGCTAACAGGAGGGTCTCATTGTACACACACATTTCGCATGTTCATGGGCTGGAAACGGCAACAGAGCAGTGGGCTGGGGCTGCTGGGGAAAGCAGACCCGGCGTTCATGTTCACATGCTCACATGTGCTACGATTTCGTAGGCAGCTCAGCCTGAGGTTCCGTGGCTCCTTCCAGCTGGGATATCTTGATTATCCACACCCGCTGGCAGACTGTTAGCAAAGTGAATTTCTCTGCTGTGTTTGCTCCCTTGAAACTCTTAGAGAAACTCTAGAGAAATTCTAAGAGAGAAACTCTTAGAGAAATGTTGATTCTGCTTCTCTGGAAGGAAAATTCTCTCAGCAGCGTATCCACCAACTTCTTCATAGATGAAAGATTTTAAAGGTTATCCTTGCAATAAAATGAGTTGAACTGAAACTGGTTGGGGGGGGTATGTTAACAATCAAATAGATATGTTAGCTACTAGTTCTTCATAAATGATGTGTGATGGGAAAGAAAGAATGGCTGGGAAAAGTTAGGCAGCTGAGCTAACAAAAGATAAATGATCTGGAAAACACACATCGTTATAGAAAAATAAAATAATCAGATCCACGTTAGCCATATTATCTTTGGAAAAATAAAGAAATACTGAAATAAAAAATAAGAGGTACTCAATAAAAATTTCTTGAGTATCCTCCAAGTGAATAATAAAGAGAAGTTAGAGGCGTCTCCTTATACAACCCCCAGCCCGGTGGATGCAGAGGACACAGATGGTGGGGTGATAACATAAAGGCCAGAATCCTCCCACGGGACCCCGCTAAGTGACGGTCTCATCACATCTCACCCCCAGAGCTAGAGGTGCACCTGTCTCACAGTGTCGCTGCCAACGTGATGAGATGCGCTTTTATGGAGAAAGGGAAAAATAAAATCATATTTGTACTTTTTAAAACAAAATGGAAATCATCTTGGAACAGTTCAGCAAAAGTGAGCATGAAATTGAATTATAGCTAATCCATAAATTGGTCACCGAGAGATAACAATAGAATAAAGAATACAGGAAGATGATGTAACAGTTGTTAAGAACAGTTATTTATAGGGCATTTGTGTAAAATGTAAGTACATTTTTTTTACTAGAGGGAAAAAAAATCCACTCACTGTTTGAAAGTCAGGTCCATGACTCAATTTTTGTAAGTATTTATTTTTAATTCCCTTGATTTTTTCTTTCCATCGTCTCTCTGAGGTTTGGTAACGTGTCATCTGAGATGTGTGGTTTTCTTTTCTCATTTATGGAGCTCATAGCTAGGTTTACCGGGACGTGTTCACTCATTCACAAGGTACCAGTTTTTCCTTTGTGGTGTCCAAGATGGATAGTGAAACACCAGGAGTTATAAAGAAAATAATTAATTACCTTTTTATCCAAGTGTCCATCCTGTGACACCCAAAAATGTACTCCCTGTGCTTCCGGGAAGACAGTCACGAACTGGTCACTATACCTGAAATCATGACAAGTTCTTATTGTGCAAAGAAACATTTACTTTCTTTCGATGATTGTTTTAAACCATAATTTCCTCCTTCATGTTAGCAGAGAATGATTATATAAATGCCATCTATTTAGCAAGACTAATATTAGTTTTTAGTGCTTACTCTGGATGCTGCCCCGTTAGTATTTTGTAAGCTGAAAACGGCTCTTATGCAATTGTTTTTACCTTCCAGGTCACTATTTCCACATTAATAATAGGGAGGGACATCAGCCTTCAGCTTAGACCAGGCCAGCACTTAATGTCTTTTCCACATTGATTTTAAGCAAGAAGACTTCCTTTCTTGTTTTCATGGGAATTTTATGAATTCCAATATGTATATTTTTCCAGCTGTAGTATTTTATTTGCAGTTGGAAATTACGAGTTGAGATATCACTTTTCTAATGAAAAATTTCCTAATACTAAATCCTCACTGTTAAAGCTGATTTCAGCGACTCAGGTAGTATGATTCCTTTACGCATGACTCAGAAATTTTTTATATTCTTTTCAGTTATTTACATTAACACTTCTGGGTTAGTGATACTTTAAATATGTTTTTCTCATATCATCCACTATTTTGTAAGTGTAATTATCTTTTTTATCATGTGGCCTTAAATAAGTGATTAACTTAAATTGGAAACTCTCTTGGTTAATATTGCTGAAATGAAGCCCTGCTTCCGACTGAGATGCCTTTATTGCAAATGTTGATGTGTTCAGAAAACCCATGCCGGGGATCCACCACGGGGGCAAGACTTTACTGTGTTTCCCTTCAGGCCTATTGTTCCCTATTATACATGTAATACGCCAGCTCACACAGAAATGTGAGCAAAACGAAAGTTTGCAAGGCGCACACAGCGTCATGGAGTCAATGCACATGGCTTTTCCTTTTTGTTGTCATTGAGAAATTTCTCTTTACTTCCAGAAAAACAAGGCAGTGCTTTGAAGTGCAGAATGTGCTGAATTGGGAGTCAGGATATTTGTGTGGGTATTTGCCAGCTCCATGGGGTCCCTCAATCCTGTCACCCGAGCTCAAGGTCTTTGTAAAGTACAAGGCAAGATGGAAGAATTCTGAAGCGTTTAGTGGGGTTGAAAATGGCCTTCTTTACCGTACCTTTTTTCTTACACCCTCGTGGCTGAGGTAGTCCTTGAGAGCAGCTTCCTGGAAACCAGGAGGGTTAGGGGATTCCCTGCTCCAGGGTGTCAGGGTTTGAAATCCTCACCACTTTACCCAGCAGGTCTGGGGGTGGCTGTGAGGTTGTAAGGACGGTGATAGGAGTTAACGATGGGTATTCTCAACTCTCGTCCTATAAGGAATTGTCTCCATGGATTCATACGGCATCATCGGCTCATCTGGGGAGTCGAAAGGGAGCAGCGTTTGGGTAGGGTCTGACGCAGCCATATGAAGCTGGCTGAGGATGGAGTTTCACCGTCTCACTATGTCACTTTAAGATTTTCCCTACCACATCTGCCTGTTTCAAGCTTCAAAGTAAGGTTGCTAGATAGTTTATAGTCAGTTTCTAATAATGTTGCCCAGGTCATGTAGTTTCCATTTAACAGAGTTCAGAGTGAGTATTGCTCAGAGTGGGCCACTATTACCTGCAGTAAACCTAGGAAGTGAAGAGCTGTGATGGTCGCCCTGAAGGGTCACAGTGAGTCACTGGCTCACCTAGGACCTGCTCACTCAGTTTTAAGGATTAAAGATGTCACTGGCTCTCTCTTTTATTTTATTTTTTAATTTCTGATGAACATGAAGGTACAAATGATTAGGTTACAATGTCTGTTAGTTAGGTAACGTCCTTGTTGTAGTTGTGTCCTGCACCCAGGAGGTGAGCCGTGTACCCTCCTTACACTGTGCCCATTAACTGGGGGCACGCTTACCCCCCCACCCCGCTCTACCCCCCACCTTTCTCCCCCTCCCCTCAACTTGAATTAAATTGAGTTTCTCTTTTGTGTGGGCATGCGTTAGTCAACTGGCTTCATATTAGTGTTGGGTACATTGGATTCTTTCTTTTCCATTCCTATGATACTTTACTAAGAAGAATGTGTTTCAACTCTAACCAGGTTAATACAAAAGATGTAACCTCTTCATTTTTTATGGCTGAATAGTATTCCATGGTGTACATATACCACAGATTATTAATCTATTCATGGGTTCATGGGCACTTGGGTTGTTTCCACATCTTGGAGATTGTAAATTGAGCTGTGATAAACAATCTAGTGCAAATGTCCTTATGATAAAATGAATTTTTTGTCTTCTGGGTAGATTCCTACTAATGGAATTTTGGGATCAAATGGAAGGTCTAACTGGAGTTCTTTGAGGATTCTCCATATTTGTTTCCAAAGAGACTGTATTAGTTTGCAAGGGTCACTGATTCTTAGGAAAAGCTTTTATTTATTATATTGAAAATATCAAATTCATTTCTTTTCCTGTGTGTCATGACAACAGGAACTACTTTTGTTTGCTTACTTCCTAGCGTGTGGGTCACTGTCTCACAAGGCCTCTAAAGTGTTCTTTCTCTAATGGAGATATCTAAGGAATTGAGAGAGAAATGTGGCAAACATTTAAATCAGAGAAATATAGACCTCAATTCAAAAACTTGGTCTCAGGCAAGGATCTCACTCAACATTTGTGGTTTGAACACCTGGCCGCCTTGGATTGACCAAAACTTGGTGATTGGCACAAGGGTGGTCTCAGCCTGTTTACATGTCCAGTCAGGTTATGGCTGAGTAAGTACAGAGAACAATTCTATGAACTTACAACATGTAAGCAGGCAGTTTTAGGTTAACCTTAATTTAACAGTTTTCCCTTTTGGTCAGCTTCTCAATTTTGAGGAAACTTCCAGATATGAACATCACACGTCCCTGAATGGACGTCGTGGTGTCAGATCTTGCTAGAAAACAGAGCAGAGGAAAAGCAGAGCAGAGGTGGGAACCAAGACTTCTTTTTTTTGGGGATCAGAGTAGAGGGGATATCCTTGTGTTGGAATCTTTTATCTTCAGGAGAAAAATAAAAGCTAGTTTGTTTTAGAGCACATCTGCTTTCCTCAAGTTTCAGTCTGATGACATTGCTCCTACTGTGAGAGGCTCCATCCTGACTCGGTCTGGTCCGTGGGGGCCTAGTGCACAGCTCAGGCCAGGATGACAGCCTCCTGTATTTTATTTTAAATTCCCTCCCTTTAGGTGAGTTCACACTGAAGTGACAGTGTGACCAACATTCTGGCTTCAGAGCCCCTGTCAGTTACCATCTGTCTTGGATTTTAATCTCAGCAAGTCATTCACAGGTTACAGGATCTTCAGTTCACACATTTCTTTGAGTTTTTGTTGTTCTAGTTAAAGAGAGACCATTTGACATTTTACTGATGGCGACATGGGAACATTTAAACTTTTGAGAGAATATAACTCACCCGGAAGAGTAGTATTATGATGATTAGGGGAGTCTGCTCCTTAGCCAGGGCCTTGTGGACCAAATCAACTACAGTGAAGCAGATCAAAGAATCTACCAGATAAAGAGTCTACTTACTTCAACCATGCACCTGTGCATTAATCCCTTGCGGCTGGGTCTCCATAATGCCCGACGTATCCCTGCGTGTGCAACAGGAAGGGTCAGAAACTGCACAAAGGCTTATCTGTGTGGCCAGCAAGTAACCGAGAGCGATTCTGTTATCCAGCACAACTTGGGCGAGAGAGTTTGAAGTGTGACGTGTAAGCACGGCCTTTGCAGTAGAATTTGCTGTGCAGCCCATCGTGGGGGATAAACAAGGCTCCTAGCAAGGTTCTCTTTACCTTGTGTTGTAGGTTCAATGTTCTGTTTCTGACTGATTTTCAAGCAGAAAAAATACCGTAAAAATTTCTTATGCACTTTTGCCCTTCATCGTTCATCTGTCAAGTCTTAAGTTTGTCCATGTGTGAGGTTGGCTGTGAAACCTTCCACAGACACGAGTGTATGCACGAGAGGCCTCCTTGTTTGTTCTGTTGTTCACAGGGGCAAAAGCAAGACACAAACAAAGAGTCTCCTGGCCATAGAGAAGCTTTAGCTGTGACCTTGGGATACAGCTGTCCACACTGAGGGTGCCATCTACTCTAGTGGACAAAGAGTCACCTGACCACAGAGAAGTCTTAGTCCATGACCTTGGAATACGCTGTCCACACCAACAGTGCTATCCACACCAACAGTGGAGAAAGAGGCTCCTGATCACAGAGAAGCTTTAGCCCATGACCTTGGGATACAGCTGTTCAAACCGAGGGCACCATCTACTCTAGTAGAGAAAGAGTCTCCTGACCACAAAGAGTCTCCTGACCACAGAGAAGCTTTGGCCTGTGACCCTGAGATACAGCTGTTCAAACCCAGGGCACCATCTACGCTAGTGGACAAAGAGTCAACTGACCACAGAGGAGCCTTGGTTTGTGACCTTGGAATACAGCTGTCCACACTCCACACTGAGGGCACCATCTATTCTAGGGGAGAAAAAATCTCCTGACCACAAAGAGTCTCCTGACCACAGAGAAGCCTTGGCCTGTGACCTTGGGATACAGCTGTCTACACCAATGGTGCCATCAACTCTAGTGGAGAAAGTTCTCTGGTTAGTTTTACTTTCAGGTCTCCAGTGAGTATACAGAGGGACCCGTTTTAGTTGTGAGATTATAAGGTTTAAGGTGCAATGGCAGACTTTCTGAGGATATGCCCAGAAGATCCCATCTCTTGGTTCTGGATTCTGAAGGGTTTTAATGGTTCTCAGTCCATGACATGAAAGGTTTTCTTTAGTTGATGGAAATACACTTCGGAATAATGCATCAAACCATACTCACATTTGCATCTACCAGCAGAAAGTGCAAGCATGTGAGGTTCTGTTATTAGGGGCGCTGGGCTCCTGGGATTATGTCATAAGGTGCAATTTAGGTGGTTCTCATTGGAAGTGGATCTGATTGTCATCAACCTTCAATACTTTTGATAAGAACCATCCAATCAAGTTAGTTTGTTTGCCTGATGCTACTATTATCTGTAATATCTTAATTATTTTACAACTTGCCCAGTGAAACAAATGCCTCTACCATTAAATGATTTCTTTAGAAATGCCCCTGAGGAAAACACATTTCCTATTGGCCGTTTAGCTCCCGTTACAATATTAGCCCTCTAGCATAGGAAAGCTTCCATACAACCAGAAAAAAATGCATTGAAAATGACAATTGAATGAAATCCCTCCATAAATGTTTAAATGGCTCATCAGGTAGAAAAACTGTGCTCTCAGGAAGTTCCATTGTCCTCTCAGGATTGGAGTTGTACAAACCAAACATTAGTCATAAGCCGTTCTGGCAATTCAGAGCACTCACCACACACACACACACACACACACACACTCGAGAGAGAGAGAGAGAGAGAGAGAGAGAGAGAGAGAACGCGCACATATCTATACACACACATGTGCACACACGCACACAGTATTCTAGTTTGGATTATTTTATGTCTGCTATGAGGAGTTGGAGGAAGCAAACCTTCAGGAATGGAAGCATTTTAAGGACTCAGGAAGGACCAGTTGGCTGTCCAGGCTCTCCACGTACCCATGGTTCACCCTGGACTTCTATCCTCTTCAATTCCAATTCTGTTTCTTCAGTTCAGATGCATAACATTGTTTACTAAAATGGCTTATCACAGGTCGTTTGACCTGGACAATGTGGTTCATTCAAATGGCATATCTAAACAATTTCAGTGTTGGCTGGTTTAGCACGAAAATCTGGCAAAGTATTTTCTTGGCATTCAGTTAATGCTTGTCCTGCTTGGGTTAACAGTTTTATAGATCAATCAGTCTCTTTATTCAAGTTCTGGGAATTTTTCTCAGTCCAAAGGCTGTGACCCTAAAGTTGCCAGACACTTGTGAGAGTGCAGGGTCCTTTTTGGAGGCTCCTTGAAGACATCATACTCTAGGATTTTGCTTGCTTGGGAAGACTTTTCAGAAATTGCATCAAAATTAAGCAATTAACTTTGGAAATGACTTTAAAATGTCATAGCTGAGGACATAATCAGCAATGAAATTTGGTTATTTCTGCAGTCTACAATAATCTAACATAATAACTATAATTGCGAGTGTTTGCATATACCAAGATGTGTCCAAATTTCTTAAAATGTCTTAATCCCATATAATTTTGGAACATCTATTAATAATATAGACACAAAATATAACTTGAAGAAGAAGAAACATCATTTTATTTGATGGTGCTTCCCAAATAACTTTAAATATCAAATAATCCCCTTTATCCCTGTCTGGATGCTGCAGGGTCCCTGTGTAGGATTCCAAAGTTAGTTTGAGTTTAATAAAAGGACTAATTTTTGAATTTGACATTTGATTCTAGAAAGCCTGCCAAATGTGTCAAAGATTTAAAACACTTAATCAAAATAGGATCACAGGTCACTGTAAAATAATATTCACTTATTTAGCCAAACTGATAATTCAAAAATTTTAAAAAGCAAAACCTTTTTCTCTTTGATAAAGAAGA
This sequence comes from Loris lydekkerianus, assembly GCA_963574355.1. Taxonomy (NCBI): domain Eukaryota; kingdom Metazoa; phylum Chordata; class Mammalia; order Primates; family Lorisidae; genus Loris; species Loris lydekkerianus. Next base: position 27,326 of record CAUYPK010064271.1, on the reverse strand, counting down.
GACAGTTTTTCAATCAAAAGGCCTGAAAAGACAGTATGACATAGAGCCTGTCTTTCCCTCTCTTCTCTGTCTCTTTTTACAGTGTATTCAAAAGGTAAAAAAAAAAAGTGTATATATGTGTGTATATATATGTATATGCATATATATACATATACATACATAAACTTTACTGGGTCTTATTAATAGCATCTAACATTTCTGTTTAAAACAGAAAACCAAGTATTTTTATAGTTTCATGTCTGAGGTTTAAATCTTTTCTTGTCTGTTCATACTCTGAGCTTCTCCTGATATCTGTGCTTGCCCATGATGTAATGATTTACGGTCTGAAGAGAATTTGCTAACCTTGGCTCTTAGCCAGGTTTAGTTTGTAAGTGCCTCCACTCTCAGCCATCAACTTCTGCCACTTCTAAATTTGATTTCTAATTAAGCAATAATATGTACATTATAATTATGACTACCTAAAGCAAAAATTTACTATCACAACTGTCAAAGTAGTCTTCAACTTCTCAATATTGTTAATTTTGATAATGTAGATAGATAATTTATATAATGGTTAATGGCTTTGGCTCTTGACTTAGAAGACTGATACTCAAATCGTGATGGTGCCACTCGTCACAGTACAACATTGAGAAAATACCCTTTCTGGTCTAAGCCTACATTTATTCATCTGTAATTGTGAATAAATCAGATAAACTAAAGTGCCTATATCACAGGGCTATTGAAATGAATGAATGAGTTAATGCAGAAATACTGTAAAACAGTGCATAGTGTATCCAAATCATTTCACACCACTTAGGTATTTTAATTGTATAATTATGCAAATAAGAATTATAGATATGATGATTAAACTTGAAGGTTAAACCAAAAGACAAAGATTGTGTTTGATTCTTTGCTATGTGCTGGGCACTGTGTTCTTTGTTGAATTTTAGAGATATACCACTGTGTTATTACAGAGATAATAATTTAATGAAAGAGAAACATAAATAGATCAGAAATTAAAATGAAATATAATATGTGCTATAATAACTTTATGTACTACTTATTATGAGAACATGCTGATGTAATGCAGCAGGATTTTTTTTTAACTCAAGACTATCTTTTGTTATTAGATATGATATTTTCTTCATTACTGTATGATAGAAAAGTTAAACGAATGATGTTATTTTTATTAAGTCCTAATTGTCCTGTCTTCCTGTCTCTTCACCTTATTTTACCACATACTTTCTCTGCCCCAACAATTAGGTCAATATTTTTGACTAATACACTTTATATGTGGGTCATTACAAAAGTTTTGAGACAGACTTTTTTACGATTCATTACTTTGCTTCTGAGAAAAATAGTCAACAGCATCTTTTCTGACTCACCCATGCAAGTTCCAACTTGCTCGACTTACCATTGTTTCTGGAAGGGCTTCATTTGTTTCTCTCCATGCAGATTTTATGTTTCTTTATTTTTATGTATCTCAAAACCAAGATAATGACCCACATAGGTGGAGGAGACTCTAATGTCTGATATTTGATTTCTGAAAATCTTCCTTATAGTTGAAAGTCAGGTTTTTCAGTGAGAATTGAATTTGAGGTTGAGTTGTGTTAATTCACTTGTGCTTTGAAAAGATGATTGTGTGCATATATATATTTAATTAATTTTTATAATAACATACATTTTATTTTTAAGTGTCTTAGTAGACGTTGTGGGTAAGTTATTTCAAACATGATCTATTACATGTCATGCTTCAGCTCAATAATTCTACTTTTCATAGCTTCTAAAAAGAACCACTTCATTGTTCAGCATCCAGAGGTTTTTTCTCTTTTTTTATAATTTTAAACTGTTCTCTAGCTTATGAAGCAAATAAGAAGAAAAGCATCACAAAGGGATTTTCATATTTAAACTTGTCTTTTTAGCACAATGAAATACACGCATTTTAAGCTACTACTTAAGAATTTTCAAATACACAGGCTCAGATGGGTAAGCAAGTTCCAGACTCTAAACTTCACTATTTCGTATAAACCTTGCCACTTGCAGATATGGGGTCAGAGCACCCAGGTGTTTGCAAATGTTGAAATAGAAGTCATAAAGTTTAAAATAAGCACTTAATTGGCTTTATGTACTTGTTAGAACTCTATAGCAATTTTAAAGAAAGTGTCAGGGTGGCGCCTGTGGTCAAGGAGTAAGGTGCCGGCCCCATATACAGGAGGTGGTAGGTTCAAACCTGGCCCTGGCCAAAAATTGCAAAAAAACAAACAAACAAACAACAGCAACAACAACAACAAAAAACCAAACAGAGCAAACACAGCAGGAAGAGTTTCTGGATTTGGGGGTGGTGCCTGTGGCTCAAAGGAGTAGGGCGCTAGCCCCATATACTGGAGGTGGCGGGTTCAAACCCAGCCCCAGCAAAAAAAAAAAAAAAAAAAAAAAAAAAAAAAAAAAATGTGTCCACAAACCGTTATTGGCTAATGTTGAGAAACATTTTTAAACCACCCTGTTGGGCCTAACTGTATGCTAAATAAAGGGTCAGTTCTAATTTCTTCCTTTTTAATTAATTAATTAATTTGTTTGTTTGTAATAAATATTTCTTTCTTCTTTTGACTGGGTAGAGCGCTGTGGTGGCAGCCTAGCTCACAGCAAGCGATGCTTCTGCCTCAGCCCCCTGAGTAACTGGAACTACAGGCACCTCCCACAATGCTCAGGTATTTGTTTCTATTTTTTAGTAGAGACTGGGTCTCACTCCAACTCAGCCTGGTTTTGAACTCCTGAGATCAAGGGATCCATCCACCTTGGCCTCCAAGAATGCTAGGATTACAGGCATGAGTCACTGCACCCAGTCCAATTCTAATTTCTTAACAAAAGATATATATTTGTGGTTAATATAATGTGAAAAGAATTCTAAAATTGCCATTTCTTCTTCCATGTCACCCCTAGAGAAGAAATTCTGCTCAGGATATCAAAATAGAACATGTTTTGGGAGCCATGAATATTGTAAGGGATGAATAATTTCATTTCTACATCTAATACCAGGTTCATTACTGAGGCACTCATAAAAAAGTACAAATTAATAAAAAAAGCACACAAATTTATTTAAGTAAGTTTAACATGATACCAGAGACTTCTGAAATGAAGACTCAAAGAAACATGTGTTTTTAAGCTTTGGTTTAATCAAAAGGGGACAACTGCAAGGAAGTATCATTGAGCAAAGGGTCTGTGATCTAACGGTATTAAATTTGCTAAGGTCATTTGTTGAGATTCTTTTCTGTGGCTTCAGATATAAGAATGTTTCTTTTTCCCAGGTAAAGAAAAGTTATCTTCGGAGTAAGGGTTTTAATGATGTAAGACAGGGGAGAAGAGTGGCAAGAAGGTGAAAAAGTAGCCTTCCTCATTCTCCTACAGTCCAAAATGCCAAGCTATCATATTTTGGAGTAGTGCATCCTGAAACACAATCAATATGCAAGTTATTCAGTTTTTGTCCTATTAAAAATATAAATTATGCAACTAGAAAATGAGTTCATTACAATTCATTCCTTAATTTTATTCTGACATCTTCAGCATCCTCCTTTAATGTTCTAAGCCTTGGCTCTCTATAAACTTTCTGTAAACTTTCCAGGCACGGTTGAAACAACAGATGCTGCCCTTAAAAATCTGTCAGGACTTATGACCAAAAGTAAGGGGGAAGGAGGGCAGACCTTAGTTTGCTTCTTATTTTACAGTTGTACGAGGCTTTTATAAAAGCATAATTTCTTACCCCTCTTTTGTTTAAGAGAGTGACCTCTCTGTGAGAGTAAAACCAAATGTGTGATTTCTGTTGTAAAAAGTTATAAATTTACTGCCAAAGTGCACGTTTGCTGAGTAGTTTCAGGCTTGACCCATGCTATTTTCAATTTTAGTTCAGGTTATACAGGGAAGATCTTGAGTCAACAATTAGTAATACAGATGTTTTTTCAGTATAAACAACACAAGATGGCATTAAATATCCATTGTGAGGGAAGAAGCAACATTGGTTGCAGAAATAGTTTGTGAAATGTTGTGTTGTCAATGTTTTTGTCATGTAGAATGAAAATGTGAATGTTGTTTTTTTATCAGACTGAATGTGCATGAGTCCATCTTGAATTCATTCAAGCTTTAGATTAGGTTTGTATTATTGGCATCACTGAAGCATGAAAACATCACTGAAGCCTTAAAATTAGCCAAGAAATCTCAAAGAATATCAAATGATGTTTACACTTGTGTTTCTTTCTTTGCTAGTTGCAAATTTTAGACTAACTAAAATTGATTTCAGATATGGTGACATTATCATGAATCAGTAGTTTGGCAATGTCACTGTCAATTGACAAATCACAAAGTTTATAAATTTTTAAAAGAAAAACTTTATTTCTTATAAAGCCTCAGTCCCTAATCTTTTTGGCACCAGGGACCAGTTTTATGGAAGATAGGAAGATAATTTTCCCTGGGATGGGGTCAGAGGAGGCTGGTTTTGGAAGGATTCAAGTGCATTATGTCTCCAACTCAGATCATCAGGCATTAGATTTTCCTAAGAAACACACAGTATAGCTCCCTCACATGAGCAGCTCATAGCAGGGCTCATGCACCTATGAGAATCTAATGATGTTGCTGATTGACCAGAGGCAGAGCACAGTCAGAGATACAATGATGGGGAGCAGCTGTAAATGTAGACGAAGCTTTGCTTGCTCACCCACAGCTCACCTCCTGCTGTGTGGGCCAGTTCCTAACAGGCTACAGGCTGGCCATCCTAACAGAAGCATAGCCTCTGGAAGAGACCAGAAGTAAGCACTTCAAGGGAGGGAAGAGTGAGACAGAATGTATGCTGACCTGTCAGGTAAGGATACATATTCAGCAGGTTAGAGGAGGAGCTATTATTTATGAAGGGACACACGTGTGTACTAAGTAAACATGCATGTTTCATACATCACATGTTCACTTTGGGCTGGGGAATTGATACTTAAATACTTTAAAATTAGAGCCTATACTTTAAAAGGCAAAGCAAATAAGAGAAGGGCACTCCATGGGCAGCCCTATAAACTGTGTAGAACTTCTTCGTGGTTAGTAGTCTCTTATCACAAAGCAATGCTGGGCAGTCGCTACGTCAAAATCCCCCAAAGAAAGAGGAGACTGGCAATTCTTTTCAGAGGGCTGGTTTCTGCTTAACCCTTAGGAAAGAAAGTCTATTGGTGGTTAGCAAGGGAGCTGGTATAAGGAAGTATGTCTGACTGCCCATCCTGTCATAGCTAGGAATTCAGTTTTTAAGATTTCTCTGGAATACCCTTGGCCAAGAGGCGATTTGAATTTCACTTTTATTTCTCACCACTCCTGGTGAAAGATTGTAAATATTACATATTATTTTTGGTAAACATAACATTAATTCAGTATCATACACATTTTAAGAAATAAAATAACACACATTTCAAGGATTTGTATATTTTTCTTTTTTAGCATGCTTAATATATGCATATTTTATCTAAATTTATTTTGTTCTATTTGGATCTCTTTTAAAATTGTGCAAAAGGAAAAATAAGAGATTTTGTAATTTTGTTTTTATGATTTCTATAAACACTATTATTTCTACAGAAACTTTAAATACCATCCAAAAAATGAGGTGTACAGACAATATATTCGGAGACAAATATCTTGAAAGGTCTGGAACCACAGAAGGTGTAAGTAAGTTTGAGTGTTCAGTCAAGAACAAAAGGAACAAAATATATATGAGCATGATCTGCATAAACTAAAATGTGTAAAGAGAAAATTTTAGATTCATTGATAGTATTGAAACACGCAGATCTGTAATAAATGTAGCTAAGAACTGTGGGGGCTCAGAAGGTGATGTCCCAAAATATGGCACTTAAATATGCTGAACTGTAGAAGCCTCATGGTCGCTCTGATCTTTTCCCCCAACTCTGGTCTCTCAATCCTATGTGTCTCCTTACCTGCCTAAAATCTGGACTTACCAGAAAAAGAAAAAAATTACCTCTGATCACTTCCCTGAGCTTTTATTAACTAAACTCAATTCACAGAAAGACTATCACTCTACCTAAAAAAATTTTTGTCACAAACCATTGCTTGCCCTGTGGACCAGACAGACTTTGTCCTAAGCAATTGTATTTTCTTTGAGCCCATTTTTAATTCCCCTTAAAATTATTTACTATCCACTAAAATTATCCAAATCCCCCTCATCTCCCTTCCCCCTAAAAACAGAAAGCTATGCAAGCATTTGTGCCCCATTGGGTGATGGGATAATCACTTTCTGATATTCTGCTGTGCACACTAATAAATTTGTGTGCCATTTCTCTTATTAATCTGCCCTTTGTGGGTTGGTTTCTTAGCAGAGCTTTGAAGGTCAAGGTGAAGTTTTCTCTGTGCCTGTATAGAAAATTTCAGTGAATAAAGCTCTGTGGAAATTTCATGTGCTGAGGTACAGTCAAGATGTACAGTCCCAAGTCACTGGAAAAATCCAAATAGATGATGGATACCAATAATGGAAGTTCTCTAATGTCCAAAGGGTCATCTAACTCTGATGCCCTATGCTTCCATAAGCTGAATCCAGGCCCTGTGTGATGCAAAATCACTATCCAATTTAAGAGAATAGGTGAATTACATTAAAATGGTTAAAGATAAAAGTATTTTTAAGAATCATCTCCTTTTTTAAAATCAAATAGACACCCATGAAGAGTCATTTCCTCTACTTCTCTTCCTTTTCCCTCTCTCAACTCTCTAGAAAAAGACAAGAGAAAGGTCAGTTTAGAGAGTAAATAAATACCTGGTCATTATGATGCCCACAGGTACTTCAAGGGTCGTTTTCAGGTAATTTCAAGCAATAGAGTCATTTAGAAGCTTTTCTCATCCTCCGCTTCTCTTCATGGGTCTTAGATACAACTTTTGGAAACCTACTGTGTAAATGTGGCATCCAGTTGAGAAAAGCCTGCCTTCCACGAGGTGAGCATCAATGTAAAAGTGAACTATATTGCATGATTTTATTAGTGGGATGTCTAAGGATTAAAATAAGCCTGCTGTACAGAGACAGTCATCCCACATATTCTAAAAAACCTCATTAATACAGGCTTTTGGTCTCCCCTACAGTCTCTATGAAGAACTAATACATGACAATCACATCATATTGTGTAGAAATCTATCAGGAGAATCTTGGAATTATATTATTTTCATTTTCTTTTATTTTTAAAAAGATCTGAGAAAATAGTAAAGAGAAATGTCCCGTAAAAATCACCAAAAGACAAGAATGCATGGCATGGAATATATAAGGAATGGGGTTGCTCTTATCTCCCGACTTTTAAAAATGTTGCTGTGTTCTATACAGTGATTCTTTGAAATTCACCACATCTTCAGATCTTCTCAGAGATTTTTCATTAGGTAGAGTAGAAATAAATATGTAAACCAGGAGGAATAAAGATAGAACTAACAAAATTGAGGCCCAACAAAATCCAATATTTGCATTGGCTGATTTACTATATTTAATAACAACAATTAGTTTCTTGCAAATTGCTTCAAGGGATTCTTTCTAATACAAGATAAATTACTGACTAGGTAGGAGCTGGTATGCTTTTTAACTAATAACATGCTTTATTGTGTTATCAGTTTAAACATGGTGTTTAATATTTTTAAAATGACAATGTTATTTCAAGCATCACAATTAAAAAACCACAAAGAAATCATTAGTCTAGGAGAGTATATTTTTGTATAATTGATGATAAGTGTGTAATGATGTAGTAAGCTGGCAATTAGGCATAATTTGCGTATGTTAGTGAGCTGAAAAAAATGGAGATCAATATTCAATCTACACCTATGTGAGAAGCAATTATTTTAATTGATGGGGGGAGAAAACCCTCTACAATGGCTAATTATGCCAGAATGACCTGACACACTCATGCAAATTAGCAGAATTAATTATACACGAATGATTGGATTACATAAATCATGTTTAAAACCTTGACTTTCTATACGTAGACATTCATAAAGTGTCATAGAAAAGGTGGTCTAATACTGTGACGGATACAGTTTAGAGAGTAATCACCAGGCCTGCCTACAATCTATTGTTACAATGTCATCTCAAGAGACAATAGTGAATGTAAAAAAAAAAGAAAGAAAGAAAAGAAAAACCATGCCATAATTTCTTACTCAGTTTAGCAAACAAAATTTATTCAATAAAACACTATTTTGTATAATTATTGTTTTGTCTTTCAAGTCCTACTCAGTGTCTACAGGAATTCCTGAGAGGCTTATATTTCATATTTCTTTCAAAGGTAAAACTCAAATACTTTGATTTACTTCCACCAGCCCTGGATTTTATTTATGAAACAGATAAAGATTTATTTTGTCCTTATTCTGCATTCCAGTGTTCATATACCACACCATTCTCATCATAATTTACACAAAGGAAGCAGAGTTTCATGAGTATCTGAAAACAGCATACTTGTTAGCCCTTTAAAATTAATTTTAATTCTGGATTGATTGTCATTACCAGAAGATCAATCTATTGCCTACATGTGTATAGATTCTCTGCCTGATTTTATTGAACTCGAAGTGAAGGGACTAAATATAAATAAATTAGGGACAATGCCACAAACTAAAACAAGTACTTGTGTCTGATTTCATGAGAGAATGTTACAAAGCTGAGGTCCCATTGATACAAGTAATTTCAGCCAAGTAAATCTCTCTGGTATATACAGATAATATTTTTAGGAAGAAAATCACACACACGCATAGAAGATGGGCAATCTTCTAACTAATTCTGCCTATTTTATTAGGCACTTCACTTAGGTAATATCTTCAAATCTATCTAAATACATTTTCTATTGAAAGGCAATACAGACCCCTCCCATGATTAATTTTCCTTTACCTTTGCCTTCTCATTGTCACTTTATTTTCATTCTGAGATTTGCCTAAATGTTTTCCCCTATTTTAAGTGTGGGTTACTCTATTCCCAATCCATCAATGGCCTCTATAAAACCTTGAGATATTTTTAAAGTTCAAAATATTAAGGGAATACAAGGGGGGAGGGATTGTTACCATGAATTAATTGTATAATGCTGAAGTCAGAGCTTTTAATGGACCTGTCACCAGAGGAGTGAACACTGCACCCAATAGGTATGTTTGTATCCCTCATGCCCCCTTCTCAGTTTCCAGCATCCTTTACACCACCACATGATGGTGTAAACCCTTGTTGTTTAACTTGCAACTCTAGTCTTCATCTCTGCCTTCCACATCGTTGCTTTATCCTTCTGTATGGCAGTTCTGTGCTGCCACTGTCATAATATGGTGTTATTAGCATGCTATAAGGACTCTGAACACATTCTCACAAATTATAGAAAGGCATTAAGCGTGAATCTTCAGAATGCCCAAGTGCATTTTGTAACAGCTCTGATAACACTCTGAGCTATATTACATTTTTGTTCTGAACGGGAGTCCCTCGGAGAGGAGGTAAAAAGTTATCTGCTGTCAAAAAGCCTTGATGTGTTTCCCATCATGAAAGTTTCACACTTGAAAACTCAACACAGTTTTTGTATGGAATATTCTAACATTCTCCAGAGAATGAACGAGTAGCAACACAAATAATACAAAGCACTCTAGGCTCCAAGCTCTGCTAATGGCCCTGATAATCGCTGGTTATTGAACCCATAAAACTTTCAGTTAGCAGCCTTGTGATTCCTCAGAGACATGTGTAATCTGAACCTTGGATGGTGACCAGGGGCAAAAGTTCCTTACCTAAGTAGTGCAACAATGATTTCAAATTTTGATTTTCTTCTGAATTTTTGTTCGAAGTCAGTAGGTTTGAAAAAATTCATTTTATGTATTTATGGCAAATTACATTTTTAATGTCCTTTATTTTGACTTTCTACTTTACCTAGGACATGCGTATAACATTGGTTATATACACTGTTGAGTCATAGATGAAAAAAATAAAACCTGGCTGGGAAAGTCATGCAAAATGTTGGCTCCATAACTGAAATTAATCTAGGAGACTTTTCTTCTGGTTGCAGACACTGTCTGCTAGAATTGGCTGCACTTCTCGAGGGTTGGTAAGATTTGCTTAGCTCAGCAAACAAACGCCACAATCAATGTCTCTGTGTCCATCCCAGGTCCCCCATATAAAGCTTACACACAAGATATTGAACTCTTACAATCTTTACAACAATTGACTTCTGAATCATAATAATTAAGAATTTAGCAAACAGAAAAGAGTTTAAAGGATGTCTAGAGTGATGGTTCTCAACTTTGCCTACACACTAGAATTTTTTGGAGGCTAAATATTCAAGGTAAGTAGTAAAACCTGGATGCCACCCACAGAGATTCTGAGTTAACTGGTTGGGAGTGCAGCCTACACATCAGAAGTTTTTAAATCTCTCCAGGTGATTTATATGTACAGTCAAGCATGGACCATTGACCTACAGACAGTATTTCAGGAGTTATAAAGTTATATGCCAATAAGAGAGAGAAAGATTACGAAAAAAAGGCAAATAGGGCAGACTAAGAAAAATAACATAGCTTTCTCAGTTTACTGTTTATTTTCCCACTTTTGATTGATAGACAGATAAAATAAATATTTTCTACTACAAATTTAAAAAAATGGCAAAGGCTGTACAGCAGATGGTAATTGACACTTATACCTCGTGTTGGGAGGCACAGTGGTTACAGCGCTGGCCACATGCCCTGAGGCTGGAGGGTTCGAACCCAGCCAGGGCCAGCTAAACAACAATGACAACTGCAACTGTATTTAAAAAATAATATCTAGGTGGCAGCGCTTGTAGCTCAGTGTGTAGGGCCCTGGCCACATACACCAAAGCTGGTGGGTTTGAACCTAGCCTGGGCCAGCTAAAATAACAATGATAATTGCAATAATTATAGCTGGACATTATGGTGGGCACCTGTAGTCCCAACTACTTGGGAAGTTGGGGCAAGAAAATTGCTTAACCCTAAGAGTTTGAGGTTGCTGTGAGCTATGTTGACATGGCACTCTACCGAGGGTGACATGATGAGACTTTGTCTCTAAATAAATAAATAAATAAATGGTCCAGCTAAAGTTGGACAGAAAGTATAAAATGTAGTGGTTTTATCAAGCAATTATAAAAATCTTATTATGTAAAATAATTAGATGTGTTAAATGTTGGCTTAGTTTTTAAAACAAAGTATTTATCAAAGAAAATATATCTTTGGATCTTAAATGATCAGGGGAAAAATTGTGTCTTCTTGATTAAAGACCAACAACTATAAGCTTAACTCCTGATTCAGGCAAATATAGGTTGAAATGTTAGCAACACCCTTAAGAAGGGAAATTTTTTTTCTTTTTTTTTTTGCAGTTTTTGGTCCGGGCTGGGTTTGAACCCACCACCTCCAGTATATGGGGCCTGTGCCCTACCCCTTTGAGCCACAGGTGCTGCCAGAAGGGGAAGTTTTTTTAAACTCTCTTTGAGCCTCATCTGAAAAATGGGAACATTTTAAACATTAAGTGAGATAATTCATATAGGGAGTTCAGCATAGTGTTTGACATATGGAGAATGCTGTAAATACTGTTTATTACCATGAAGCCAACACATTTCTCCGTGTTTTAGATTGCATAAATGATTCCATGTGGGGAAAAGTAGAGACAGAGACAGAACCAAAACTGAGGACGTCTGTATCCAGGTTGATTTGATAATTTATAATCAGTCTTTGGTCACAAATTATCAATAAACTTACTAGAAATCCTCACATATTCATATATATTTATGAGACAAGGAACATTTCAGATTTTACAGATTTGTGGGCTTGTGTTGAATTAGTTTATATTTTTTCTGTATCAGATCCAAACATTGCATAGCTTCTAAGGTGTTGTGAAATTTAAACCTACCTAAAGCATTGATATTCACTTCTTGAGAAAAAGATAATTGTACTATTGAGAATACAATTATCATTTGAAAGATATGTTGAAATTCTTCATTCCACTGCCTGTGAATGTGATCCTTTTAGAAACAGAGTCTTTATAGATGAAATCAAGTTACGATAAGGTCATACTGGGTCACGGAGAGGCCAAGTTAAGATAAGGTCATACTGGGTCTAATCTAGTATCCTTCTAAGAAGAGGACATTTGGACACAGAGACACACAGAAGAAAGAGGGTTAATGTGAAGATGGAGGCAAGTGCTGGAGTTTATGCTGCTATGTGCCAAGAAGTGCCAAGAAGCTACAGAGTCAAGAAAGGATCATTAGGAGGCATCAGGGGGACCATAGTTCTGTCAACATTTTGATTTCAGACTTCTCGGCACCAGAACTCTGAGAAAATAAGTTTCCTTCATTTTAAATCATCCAGTTTTCAGTAATTCCTAGGGCAGCCCCAGGAAACTGACTCCAATTCGGAGGCTCCCAGCCAGGTCACTTTCATACCCATTTTCACATGTGTGTCCTTTTTTGACTGTGCATTGCCTTCAACTTTAAGTCTTCTCCATCCTTCAAGATTCAGCCTCAATCCTAGTATCTTTATGTCTTCTATTATCCATCTACCACACTTGTGTATGAATTACACAAATTAATTTGTGTTTGTCATGTCATCTATGGTTGGTTCTTATATTAATTTATCACCTTAGGGAAAGTGACCGTGCATGTCATTTCTGCTTCTCTGGCCTGTCCCATGCCAAAGACACTGGCACCCTTAAATAGAGAACAGGAATCTTTTTGAAGCATGTTCCATTTTCTTATACATGGACACATCACCATGGAGTATCAAGCTTTTAATATCTGGTTGCAACAAAACATCATCCTTACTGGCAGCCAGCTCCAGGGTATTGTACTTAGATTCTTCTTTCTTGCTGGTTATTTCATTTTATTTTATTTTATTTTATTTTATTTTATTTTATTTTATTTTATTTTATTTTATTTTATTTTATTTCATTTCATTTCATTTATGATAGAGTCTAACCTTGTTATCCAGGGTAGAGTGCTGTGGCGTTAATCTAGCTCCCAACAACCTCAGTTGAACTCTAGCTTGGGTAACAGAGACTCTGTCTCCAAAACAAAACAAAACAAAAAAAAAACATCCTCCCTCCTTGACCTTGGAGAAGCTGGGATGACAGGTGCCTGCCACAACACCTAACTATATTTTGTTTTGATTTGATTTGATTTTGCAGAACCACATTTGGCAGTGTTATAAGCTTTGCTTCAAACATAAACATAACGCTCATTTATGGCGCACAAAACATCAAATACGGCACACTATTTTAAATCGCACACGAAGTTTATGGCTACTCTGTATTATTTTTAAAAAATCAAGAGAAGGAGAAAATTCTAGTGTACTAGCCAAGATTTTTTTACTCTTTATTCTTCTTTCTTCTGTCCTAATGCTCCAGGATTCTTTCCTTTATCATTTCCATTCTGTTTGACAACTTTATTAAGTTACACTTTTAGTATAGTAAAGTTATGCTTTTAGTATACAAGTTCTTCTAGTTTTTCTTCATCAGAGAATAACTTGATTCATCCTTCCTTCTTGGAAGGATATATTTTCAAGAGTGTAGGATTCTGGGTCGACAGTTTTTTGTTTTTTTTTTTCTTTTAGTACTTGAAATATTGTTTCACTTGCTTTTAGTTTTCATGGATTCTGATGAGAAATAGTATATCATTCAAATTATTTTTCCTAGGTAAGAAAAGTGTTACTTCTCTCATTCTTTCAATTATTTTTACATCTCGGTTTTCATAAAGTTAACTACAATGTGCAATGCTGTGAATTTCTATGGGTTTATAGTAGTTGCACTTTGCTTGAGTTCCTCAATGTGAAGGCTTATGTCTTTTTGCCAAATTAGGAATTTTTCAGCTATTATTACTTTACATACTTTTTAACCTCATTCTCTTTCTCTTTTTTCCCCTGGGGCTCTGATGACCTCATAATTTTAGATCTCTTATAGTCCCAGAAGTTCCTGAGGATTTGGGTTTTATCATTATTTTTATTTTGTTTTGTTTAGCAGTCTTTTCTTCAGATGGGTAATTTCTGCTCACCTGTCTTTAAATTCTGTGATTCTTTCCCCCGTTCCCTATATTCTACTGTTGATCTCATCCATAAAGTGATGATTTTTTCAGGGTTTTAATTTGTTTCAGTTGTAGTATTTTTTAGTTCTGAAATGTACATTTTGTTCTTCTTTGTATTCCCTACTATTATTTCCTTGCAGGAAATACCTATACCTTTACTGGAATTTTAAATTCTTTTGTTTCTTTATATATACCCATAACTGCTTATTAAAGCATTTTTATGATGACTACCTTACATCTTTGTGATTGGTATTGGTGTTCCAATTCTTGGTATGAATTTTTTTTATCAAAACTGATACATTTGTGGCATGATGTTTGAGACACTGGATATTATTTGATTTTGTACCAGAATTAGCTGGCCCTCTCTGCTACTACTCAAATGGAGAAAGAAGGAGCAACACCTGACTGCCTTCAACTGGGAGTCAAGATCCATGTTCCTCCCTACATGAGCTGCAGTGACGGCCTGTGGGGAGGACCTTGCTGCTGGGCAGGGAGGACAGTTCAGGTCTATGTTAATACAACAATGACTAGGAGGGCTCAGGCTGCCTGTTATTGTGTCCTGGGTGACCTCTGATAGTACCTCAATAAGGGTGGTGGTAAAAGTTTTATCACTACCTGGTTGGGAGGGAGAGGAGCACCTCATTACAACAGATTTGGAGTAGAAATCCAGTCTCCAACTGTGGTCTCTGTGGACACCTGCAGGGGTGTGTTGGGCTCTGAGAGGAAAGAGAAAGTCAGCTTCCTCCTCTGCCTCTGTGGCACCACCCTGGTGGGGTACTGAAGCACCTCATCATAGCCTTGTAAAGGGGGAAATGTAGGTTTCCTATTGGCTTTGGTGGTGGGAGAGTGGGTCTTAGCTTTTGTAGTGATGTGTAACTGAAGTGAAGCAATTATTGTCTAACAGATTCCTGTCTTTCCATGTTGTGCTTTTCCTTATCTTTTGTCTTGACAGAGTAGAGTCTTGAGGCTTTTTTTTTTTTTTTTTTTTTTGTCTGTTCCTGTTGGTATTTCTGGGTTTCTGATGTTTTTAAGTTTATGGTGGAAGAAATAAAAAGAAAATTAGGGAACTATCATTCTATTCCGTCAGTCCCAAGGCTGTTAGCCAGCCTGCCTGCTTCTCTTCTCCTTTCAGTCTTCTTGTGTTTCCTTTGTATATAAAGTCCAGGGCTTTTAGCTGCACTTAGCAGAAGGAAATAGCAAAAATATGTCTACTCCATTTTTCTGGACATGGAACTCTGGTTCTATATAATTTTATGAAGAGTTTTTCAGAATATCTTTTAGAAATCACTTGCAATGTTTAAGACCAGTTAATTAAAACATCTTTCTTCTTATACATGCTATTTTTTCCTTTAAAATATATCATAATTTTCACTGATGCTTAGTACTTGATGCTTATAAAAGGCATCAATTGACTTGCTTTCACTTCTATCATATAAAACTAAGGGCTTCTTCTAATGTAGTCCCTGAGAAATTTAGCACACAGCACTGTGTATTTATAAAGCTTGTCAGTAGCATCAGCCTGAGTCTACTAAACTGAATTACATAAAAAGCTTTGAATTTCTAAGGCATCCCCACACATATTTTCCCTTCCTTTGACATTTAAAATTTCAGATAGAGCAAAGAAACTGGAAGGGGACCAACCAGAGCAGGTAAAATATAAATCAGGATCTATTAATTGGTTTCAAGCTCTAAAAACCCTGGCCAATCCAACTGATCACTAGTATTTTTTATGCAATAAGACCATGAAAACTTTAAATCTATATTGAAAATGTATTTTAAAATCAATAATCCAGATGCAAACTCTTTTACAGCTTCAAAATCAGCATATTGTGCCATATTTATGATCATGGTACTGTTGCCAATGCTCTAATAGCACTGTAAGCTTGTGAGCGTCTCATTGCCTCAACCTCTGTACCCTGGACCCTGCCTCAACATGAAGCATTCGTCCATCCCTGTTGATTGAATTGTACATAAACTAAACATGTACTGCTACCACCCTCTTCCTAGGTTCTCATTCTGGTATGTGAGAAATGGTCCCACATTGTGGAGGAGTAGTGCTTAAACATGCCTAACGTAACAAGTGTCCACATATCACAATATGTTTTTGACTTACAGGCTCTCTCTCTTCATTTCCCGTCTCTCAGTTTGACATGACTATTTATGTGTCAGTTCCTTCAGAGTCTGAATTCTTCACATCTGATTTGACCTTTCTCTTCAATTTCTAATTTTATAGTCTTTAATGCAACATCTGCCCTCACCAGTTTCACGTCAGTGTGTAGCCTGTCAAGACTACTTCATTCATCTCTCCCCATGTGCCACTGTGACACAAGAACTATGCTATTGGGAGAGACCGCAGAACACTTTTGGCTAAGGGCACCCCTTTCATGGTAGCAAACAGCAAGACCAACTCTGGTGATCTGTGTATGGATTGATACACAGCAATTGAGCTCCTTTAAAAAAAAAAAAAATCATAGCTGTGTACATTAATGCAATCATGGGGTACAATGTGCTGGCTTTATATACAATATGATATATTTTCATCAAACTGGTTAACATACCCTTCACAGCATTTTCTTGGTTATTTTTTTAAGACATTTGTATTCTACACTTAGTCAAGGTCCTTCTTGATGTTGCAAGGGTACACCAAAGAAAAAACAAGAGGCAAAGCTCATTTCAGAAAAGTCAATGCTAACTCAATGCTAACCAAGTCAAAATAGGGAGTTATCATTTAGCTTCATGAGGTGATCCCATCTGGCAACAAAAACACAAAAGGGTCTAATGTAAATATTTAAGGGTCTGTTTTTCATTGTTGAATGAGATTTGTGCTAGATATTGCCAAGAGTAGGGTTTATGTCAACAGGTGGTAGAAGGGGATTTCTCAAAGTACTTTCTCAAAGTACTCAGGCATTAGGATCACTTGAGCTCTATCGCTAAAACTCTTTTAGTTCAGGTTAAAGTTCAAATCCCAGAGATAAAAACCAGTTGCTTCTAAAGGGAACGAGTCTAAATGTGAAGTGCCAGGTTTATGTTAAACTTCTTCCTATTTTCACAGTTGTGGAATTCTAATAATTAGAGCTCAGCCTCCTAGTGTCTGCCTACAAACTCTCACACACAAGAAGAAACAAAGAAAAAAAAGCAGCAAAGTGTAAATAACTGAAAATAGATGCTAACACAGAAGTAACACCTACTCTCTACAACTAATTGCTGGTGTGATTCTCTAATTATACAGCTGTGAATATATCTTTTCTTTTTAAATCTTTTGCCAAGATGTCCAAATCCAAGCATTTACAACTGTTTACAACAGCTCTAATAGGGGAATATCTTTTGGAGCAGAATTGGTCGAGATCCCGTGAGTAACTGTCATCATTTTATCTGATGTTATTGACCTCAATAAAAATCTCATGTGATACTTTCCAGATTAACGAGAGGATTGTTTGCAGAGAGGGAAGTAAACACTTGTCTGTTAATGAAATGCATTAAAGAATGAACTTTATGTCAGTCCGTTTTATAGAAGAAGTATTTCTAACCCCTGTTAAAATTGTTTTATAGACTTCCTAACTGCCATGACACAGTAGGAGAGAATCACATTAGATGTTGCCTCCTAAGCCCAGCAAGCTATGGTCAGTAGTTTAAAAGAACCATTCTATAATATAGTCAGATTACTACCAGCTGGGTAACTCTAATTGAAATAACCTTACTGCATTATTAATATAAGTACCTCAATCTCAAATTTATGCTTCATTTGATACCAACACTAAGAAGATGCCATTTATAAAAATGAGCTTCATTACAATATTATGCTCAAGGGTCGAGAGAATGGGAATATATTATAGGTAACCCCATATTGACACATTTTAAAATCATCTGTTAATTTTTATTACACATAACTATGACCAATGTAGTAAAATCATTAAAAAAAAAAACCCTGTGAAATAATAAATCACAACCTGTTAATTTCAATTGACCATTAGTAGATGAAGATCAAGCAGACTTTATATCAACACTCTTGACAAAGTCCACTCTTCACGTGGAGATTATGAGTTACTAACTGTGGTTGCTACCATATTTCGCCATGTATAATATGCCCCCATGTATAATGCACACCTACGTTTTTGAACCAATCTTTCAGAAAAAAAATTTTAATTTTTTAATTCACATTTTTATTGTTTATACATAGGTATTTGTTTTCTGTATCATAAAGGAATCTTAGCATTTCATAAACATATTGTTATGCAATAAAGTTACACTTTTAATGCATAAGCATAAATAAAAGAATTCAAACTATTTATATGGATACACAATTAATAATAGCCTTGTATAATGCATGACCTATTTTTCCCTCAAAAATTTGGGGGAAATTACATTGAGCTCTCACTCTCTGGGATTCCTCTGCTTGAGTGAAGCCAGCAGCCATGTTATGAGGATACTCAAGCAGCCTATGAGAGGGCCATATGGCAAGAAAGTGAGGTGTGAAATAATGTGTGCTGTTTTCGTGCAAGTTCAGGACTAACTTTTTTATGCAGCAATAATGGATAATTAAATCAAGATTTTGACACTTAGAAATGGAATGCTGAAATAATAAAAATTTGAAAGTATGAAAATGAACTTTGGAACTGAGGAGTGGACAGAAACCAGAAAAGCTACAAGGATTTTGAGGACAGAGTTAAAGTCCCTTGAACACAAATTGTAGGGACTGAGCACCAGCCTTGTAAGAGCGGTCACCTGTTCTTGAGAGAGATGCTAGGAGTGAGACAATCTCCTGGCTAGCATGGAGATGTTTTGCAGTCCGGAGATAAGCCCTCAAGCACCTGCATGCGTTAATGAGATAAGATCCCTCGTTAGCAAGCAGGGGTTATACTTTGGACATTTGTGGTGCAATAGGGTGGGAATTGAGCCCATGGGGAAAGAGCATGTAGTGATCATTAAGCATGTGATCCTAGTATGTGCCCCCCACACACCTGATGTATAATGCTTCAATAAAAGGCCATGATGGAGGTTACTCTGGGCTCTCCCTGCACCTATGGGAAGCCCACCTCTTGCAGGCTTGTACCTTCAATCCATGTCCTGGCTGTCTTTATTCATGGGGTGATGGGGTGCCACTGCAGTCACTGACAACAAATACTTAAAGAAAATATTACTGAAAACTGCAGTTTGGCAATACTACATACTGTTGCCTGAAGTCCTGTGTAAATAGAAAATGTACCTAAAGTCCTGGGTGATCTCACTAAAAGATTTTCCGACCAAAGTATTGAAAGTATCCTCTGGTTTCTCCTTGCTTTAAATAAGAAAATGTAAGTGAAGAGAAGAGGAGAGATAAATTAAAAGGATTATTGAGTAAAAAGAAACCATTATCACATTAACAATATTATGCTAATAAAGATATAACAAAAAAGAGATGATACGACAAATTCATTAAAAATGTGCAAGAAATATAAAATTTTAATAGACTCATTAGCAGCAAGTAAATTGCTACATATTTTCCATCCCAGAAGCACTTCTCAACCAGTACAAATAATAATAATAATAACATTTACAATAGAAAATGGATTTATAAATAAGAATTACCAAACTATGCAGGATAATTTTCTCTTGCTATATTGGTTTCCTGGGGCCACCATAATAAATTACTGCCTACTAAGTGGCTCAAAACAACAGAAATGTATGATTTCAAAGTTCTAGAGCTAGAAGTCCAAAATCAAGATATTGGCAAGGCCAAGCTTTCTCTCCTAAATTCTGGTGGTCTCTGGAAATTCTTTACATTTCTTGGCTTTACAGCTCCTTATCACCAATCTCTTCCTTTGTTGTCACATGGCCCTCCTCCTGGGTATCTCTGTCTTTACACAACATTCTCCCCTGTGTGTATGTTGGTTCTCCTCTCTTCAACAGACATTAGTCATAATGTCCTCATCTCGACGACATTTGTAATGGCCTTATTTCCAAATAAGGACACAGTCATAGGTTCTAGGGGTTATGACTTCAACCTACATTTTTAGGGGGACTCATTTCAACTCATAGCTGTCTGTCCTCTGACCCCTCAAATCCACATTTTCCTCACAGGGAAAATACATCTACCTCATCCAAACATCATCAAAAGCCTTAATCCATTCTAACATCAACTGTAAGTCCAAAATCTTTTCCAAATATAATTAACTCAAAAAATCTCAAATCTCATCTTCTGAAGCATCTGAATCAGGTATGGGTGAGATGCTGGGCATAATCCATTCAGGGGTGAAACTCTTCTCCATCTCCAAAACTCAGAAAGAAAGAAAATAAGTTATTTTCTTCCACAATGTAGGGGTCAGATAGACATAGGATAGCCATTCACAAAGCAGAAACTTAGAAGGCAAAGGAAAGTTCCATGTCCACGTCCATTGTGCCTACTGGGGCACACCCCTTCTCTTTCAGCAGTAAGCATCAGAGGCCCTTCTGTCTTGCTCCACAATAGTGATCATCACACCCAACTACAAACTATTATGAGAACCACATGAATCCATCAATAGTCAACCCCTTTAAAAACTACAAAAATGATAAATTCATCTGATTTCACCTATTATTAAAGATTCAGCCAGTCTCATAGATATGAAGACTATGGGGTATATTTTTAACTAATGAAGAACATAGACTTGGTTATTTAAGAAAATATAGAAAGGATGGGTGTAATGGTTCACGCCTGTAATCTTAGTACTCTGGGAAGCCGATGCAGGTGGATTACTAGAGCTCAGAAATTTGAGACCTGCCTGAGCCAGAGACCCTGTCTTTAAAATTAGCCAGGCATTATGATGATCACCTATAGTCCCAGTTACCCAGGAGGCTAAAGCAAGAGGATCAGTTGAGTCCAAGAGTTTGAGGTTGCTATGAGCTATGAGGTTGCTATGAGTAGAGTGCATGACACTCTACTACCAAGGATGACAAAAATGAAAAAAAAAAGAGAAAGAAAATAAAAAGAAAATATAGAGATATTTGCAATGACATATTATAAAATGACATATTATGCTCATTACTACCTAATGCTTTATAAAGTTATTGCAATCTCAGTCAAAAGAACTAATCAGGTTAATGAAGATTCAATAAAATTAATTGAAAATTGTATGTACAAATATAGATCAATAATTATTCTCTAATTTATGAAAGAAAAAAAAAAGAAATATACCCTAGAGAACAGTATGAACCCAAAGTAATAGAATCAATATGACATTATGTAAGACAATAAATAAATAAATGTATTAAAATAAACACCACACACACGTATGTGTGTACATGAGCACACCACACATATGAATGCACTCAGGAATTTGATATTCAATAAAGGTACACCACAATTTAATGGAGAAAGGATAATTATTAGGTACATAGTATTGATAAATACAGCTTACTACAAGAGTTTTTAAAAAGGAAATGACATTTGTACCTATCACTATATGTAATGGTTGACTTCACATGGATTAAGAACATTAAAAACATTTTTTAAAACTATTAAATTCATAAATGTATTAGAAGATAATTCATCCTTAGAGGGATAAAGAGGCCTTCTTAAAAAAAAATCAAAGTTACTTTCTATAAAGTTGAAAAATAAATTTTATTACACTTAAATATTTCTGTAAGTAAAAAGGAACATTACAGACAAATTAACACACATATTTATGAGGAATATTTTCATGGCAAAGTGTGTATATGTAGAAACAGTGATTTTTCACCCAGTGTGCCATGAGAGGATCTTTGTTGTGCCACTAAAATTTTTGAAAATTATTTATTAAATTATTTGTGAAAGAAGTTTAAATCACAGTAAGCATATTCTTTATTTTTACTCTTTTTGTTACCAACACAATTTAAGTATGCTGTGGAAATTTAATTATAGGTTCAGTGTGCCATGAGATTTAAAAAGTTTGAAAACACTGATTCTGGAACATGTCATCAAGCAATGATGCAAGATTCCAGTGAAAAAAATTGGAGAACATGTAAATAGGTATTTTATGGATATAGAAACCCAGGTTTTAAAAAAAATAGAGAGAATGTTTAAACTCATTTTCACACATCATATTACCAAACATTAGAAAGCTAGTAAGGTAGATGCTGTCGGTTGGCTCTTTAAAAATTATTTTATTTTAAAGTCCTTTATTTCTAGGGGGAAGTGTAGATTGGTAGAGCCATCCTAGAGAGTCACTCATTATTGCCTAGTCCAATGAAATGCATAAATACCACGTTCCAACTCATTCTGGTTCTGAGCATATAAACCATGCTCACACAAGAGAATGTTTGTAGACATGTATTGCAATAATATTTGTGGTGGTGGGAAGCTTGAAGCAAGATTGTTACCTATTATTGAGGAAGCAATTAAGTAAAATGCCATATGTGCTCACCTTGGAGAACTGCATAGCAATAAGAAGCAATGTATTGAATATACCTGTACCAATATAAATATATCATAAAGATGTATTGTTAAGTTAAACAGTACTATACCATTTATGCAACAAAAATTATGCACATAAAACAAGAAATCAAATTTTATGTAGCATAAATCAATAAAGAGGTATCTATTAAAGCATTAAAATTTTGTTTTGCAAGGGGAGAGACAAAATTGAATGAAAGGAGAAAAATAAAATAATGATTTTATTTATCTATAACAGAAGAGTGAGTTTACATATACTTAGGAGTATAATAATTTATCTCTCTATAATTAAAATCAAATAATTAGAATTCTATATACCTACACAGAATAGTAGTTAGAGACCAAAACTCAGAGGTATGGGGCCTGTTGTGGTTGGGTCCACAGACTTGATGGTACTACCCTCCTCCGTTGTAGAACACCCTTGTCCTTAGATGGGATTGATGATGCCCTAGTCAAGAGGATGCATAACTGGTCAATTTCTAACAGGATGTTCTGTTTACCCTTGCCCCAAGGATCACAGCAGCTAATCCAAGTCTGTATGTCTTATGCTTGGCTATTAGGACGGTATCATGGCTTTTTCAACCTACCAGAAACTCAGGATTTATGCTGGGACTTCTGGGTCACAGACTTCTTGAAACTGCCATTGAACTTTTGCAAACACAAGTCATGCCTACCAGTAAATCTGGCACATATGGGGACAAGTCTAAGAGACTCACAAGAGCACTGGCTCTGGACTTTGTTTTCATCAGCCAATAATTCACCTTTAAAGTTTCAAGCAGTTTGAGTTGAATTGCATAGAATAGAGAGCACCCTAATTCATTTAGCAAATACACATTGCTTGGTCTTTGCTGGTTTCATTCTTCCTCTTGTTCTCCACAGATGCGTGTGTCCATGAGTTTGTAGATACACACACACACATATACATATACTTAGTGGCCCCCGCAAGTCTATGTGGTACAAGATCACCACCCTTGATGTCTAAAGAACATTCAGCTATATTTCTTATGGTCTGAGAATTATGAAGAAAATAATTACTCATAGATTCTGCATGTCTTCTTTATGGATAAATAGATTAAATCATTCATTCTATGTCCCTTTGGTCTGTTGTAAGATGCAAAACCCGTAAATGAAAGAGTGTTTTAAACTCCAAGTTACTATATCAGTGTAAGTACCATTATTACCTCATCTCGGATGCATCTGTAAGGGTTTTTAAAAAAGTAAAATCCCCTGTGTCCTTGAGTTTATCTTGTACTCAACTTCCTTCTAACAGCAGCCTGTGGAAGGACAAAATGTCATTCTCAACTCTGGATTTCCTACCTTTTATCGGTGTATTTCACAACCTTAACTTCATTTTAGTATAGTTCAGTAGTAAATGTCTATATATAACTGCACTTTCAAGTTGCTTAAAGATATAACATAATTGGATGTACCTTTAACCTAATGGTTTAAAATCCTAAAGGAATGGTGTGCACAACATCTTCTAGGATTAAATAGCCTGAGATCAAATAAAACGCAATGAGCAATGTCTGCTCCCACTGAACTGGAAATGTTGTTAGTGAGACACTGGACAAAGATGACAGGGCTACCTCAAGAAACATAATGAGAGAGTTTTATCAAGCCAAACCTTTTAAAACGTTTGAACTCCATAAAAACCTGCAGGCATGACAGATTAAATGTAATGCTTACCTCTGATTCTAAGCTGCAACTTCTATCGTATAATTCCTGTAAATAAGAACAGATGTGCTGTTAGAAGGTTTTGATTTGTGTTTTTATTTTTCAAAATCCATCTAGCAGAGTGCAGTTTTTCCATTTGGGGGGGATGGTGGGGAGCTTTGTTTTCTTGCTGCAGCATGTCAGAAATGGGAAAATAAGTCTCACTCATCTCCATGCCATTAAAAGAGAAGCTCGTAACAATTTACGGAGTTGGATGTGCGCTTTAAAAAATGGATGAAAAGATACTGATCTGTTCAAATATATCTTCAAATATTTAGAGCAAGAGGAAAACATTACCTTAGCAAGTTCTGAAACATAGTAATTATGAGTTTCAGGCTGTCTTCAGGTTACACCAGCAGCAACTTGAAAAGTCAATAAACACCTAAAACAAATAAACAGGGGAAAGACACTGCAGACACCCATTTCTAGGCAAGCCTACTCCTTCTATAAATCAAACTCTCTCTACTCTAAGGCTACATGTTGTTATTTTTTAATGGGGCTATTTCTTTAGCAAAAGATCTGGGACTTTAGCACATATAAAGTATATAATTTACAAGTTTGGCATTGCCATTACTGTTGATGACAATTTCTTAGGATCCTCACAAATGTAATTAGACAGTTCACAGACACACATGTAAATGGATTCATGTGGCAATGATAGGAAAAGGATGATCATACTACCTCTCACTTACATTGGCCATTGTACCCAAGAAACCTGTAATAAAGCTTAAATGAGATCGTGGAGTCTATTAGGATTAGCGTGCCATAGCTGCAAGGAATAAAGCAAAGCAGAGAGGGCTTTTAAGTGGCATTTATCTGAATAATTATATTTCGATACTAACTATAATCCATATATTAAAATTATAATACAGAAAATCTTCAGCTTTCTTTAAAGATGCCATGATAATAAATGAAAAGTAAAATATCCAGCTTTCAAGGAAAAGTTTCCCATTCTGTAACAAAAGGACTTTTTAGCTCTACATTTTTGAAACTAAAAGCACGAGTTGCTTTTGGTGATATGCAAATACAACTTTTGACTATGCATATACATTCTATTAAAATGGCATTTTTAAAGTAAACAACCACAAATGCAGGTAAAATGTGATTTAGCCAGAAAATTAAAAAGCCATCTATGTTACTGTTATTATCAGTGTGTAATGTTGACCTCATTATGAGAGGGTTTAAAATCTGTTTTGAATGATCTTGAGGAAAACAATAAATGTAAAGTCATTAATTCAGGTCACTAATAATATATTTGATTTTATTGTATTAGTCTCTGCTATCTTTGGATAGCAATGCCACAGAAAAGCATAAGATGGGATGGATGATCAGTTTTAATTGGATGATTCATGGTGTTAGTACATAATTTATGAGCCATATGTCTGTTATCTCTGCAACCCTAGTCCCCTGCAAAAGGGAATGACAGTTATTAATGACTCCAGAAATAGTGACTAAATTAATATTTTTTAAATATATAACTGAGAACTGTGTGCACACAACAGTGTAATTAACAGGAGAGAACATAGGCTCTGGTATTAAAGACACTTGGATCTAGACCATTTATCAGCTACATGGTTTTAGACAAATTTTCTAAGTGGTTAATTGTCATTTACCAATCCGTTGAGACTAGTCCCTTCACCACATAAGATTTCCTGAAAAATAAAATAAGGCAATACACTTAAATAAATGTTAGTTGTGATTAGGGTAATTATTATTATTGGTAAATTAGCCTTCAATAGCCTTCCAATAATACTATTAGATTAATTAATAGGTTTCATAATTAGGACAGTAATGACCAATGATCCATTTACAACTCAATTTCAACACAGAGATTTATCTTAGAAAGGAGACTATTATGTGATAAAGTAAGACAAAAGCCTCGGTAACACTTGCACACAGCTCATAGCAACTTCTTAGTTGCAGAAAACAGCAATTGAATGGGGTCAATAAAATAAGATTTTCCTTAAGAATAACATAAAACTGACTTCTTTTTGAACTGGTACTTAAAATATGGCAGTGCCTAGCTGGGGGTTGTGGCAGGCACCTGTAGTCTCAGCTACTTGGGAGGCTAAGGCAAGGGAATCGCTTAAGCCGAAGAGTTGGAGGTTGCTGAGACTTGTGATAGCACAGCACTCTACCAAGGGTGACATAATGAGACTCGGTCTCAAAAAAAAAATGGCAGTGCCCAAATCTAGTGCAGAAGTGACATAATTTCACTTTTTTGTATTTGTTAATCTTTACTGAAAAATAATTATGAGACCCATATGCTCATGATATGATACACAGACAAGGTGCTCCTCCCTGCCTCTCTTTGAGCTCATAGCCTCAGTGGCCTCATCTCCACACACAAGCACATGTCCTCCAGAGAAGCCATGAGACACTCAGGCATTTGAGGAGACACCTTAGAACTGAACGCTGCAATCATCAGGAAGGACACCAGCATGACAACTAAACAATTGGAATACTCTAATATTTAACTTTTTAAATAGATGAAATAGTCATATGGATCAAAATCCAGAAAAATAGCACAGGTAAACAGAGAAAAGTCTTCCCCATCTGCTCAGTTTCCATCCTGTATGAAAACAAAACCAAAGCCCCCAAACTCTCACCAGTACCCAGTATTTCTTTTTCAGGATGCTTATAGGTGAAAACATGCAAATATAAATATACATCCTTATTTCTCCCTTTCATGTGCGAAAGATTATCTGTTGAGTGGGTCTGTGTCACATAATTTTTCAAGAGGTTGAAATCCACCACTTCATTTCATTCTTACAGTAATACAATGAAGCAAGCCCAATTTTTGTATGATCATTTCATATGATGCAATCTCTTTGCATCTAAACCATACATGAACGTTTACCTCCCTGGACTTAATCAAGAAGAAATGCATCTCTTAAACAGACCTATTTAAAGCACTGATATTTTTATTTTATTTTTTTTTATTTTTTTTACCATGGATGGGCCTGACCCATCACCCTCCCTCCACCCAAACCTCCCCCCTCCCTTCCCCTTCCTTGGTCCTTTCCCCATACTCTTGTGGTATAGTTGGGTTATAGCCTTCATGTGAAAGCTATTGTTTAGCTTCATAGTAGGGCTGAGTACATTGGATACTTTTTCTTCCATTCCTGAGATACTTTGCTAAGGAGAATATGTTCCAGCTCCATCCATGTAAACATGAAAGAGGTAAAGTCTCCATCTTTCTTTAAGGCTGCATAGTA
>CAUYPK010064268.1:0-41850 GCA_963574355.1 Loris lydekkerianus | reverse complement strand
AAAGCTTTGTCTTCAATGTCAGAAATCCTTTCTTCTTCTTGCTCCATTCTGTTACTGAGGGATTCTACTGTGTTTCTCAGATCTTTGAGGGATGCAACTTCTTGTCTCAATGATTCAAAATCTTTGGTCATTTGCTCTTTGTATCCATTGAATTCTTGAGATAACCTTTGGAATTCTAATTCGATCTTATTTGCAATCCAGATCCTGTATTCAATTTCTGACCTCTCAGCTATTTGTTTGTGCATGGGGTCTTGTGGTGTTTCTGCCCCATTGATCCTTGGGGGAGTTGATCTACTCTGATTATTCATATTGCCAGAGTTTTTCTGTTGATTTCGCCTCATGATTGCTTTTCACCATTGCCTCTGGACATCCTGAGTTGGGGAGGTGTCTCTTTAAGATTAGACCACAGCGGGATCACTCTATTGTTGCTCGATCTTTGTAGGGAGTGACCCTGTGTAGTTCCTCTGGGGCTGCTGTAGTTAGGGAGTTCTGGTTGTGGAAGCAGTTCCGGTGTGCGACACACTCGGATTCAGCAACAGGGCTGTGGGTGGTGCGCACGGTTCTCTGTGCCTGGTGCCCAGTGACTTTGGCACAGAGAACCCAAGGCTCTAGCAGTCTCTTGCCAGGAGAAGGGCTCTGCGCAGAGGCAGGGAGGGCTCCAGTGGGCACACAGCTACCAGAGTCCCTGGTCAGATGGATCAGCTAGTGTGGAGGCTGGGAGGACACAGGAGGGGGGATGCAGGGTTGCGCGGCTCCCGCAGTTCCTGGTCAGGGAATGTGGAGCCCTGGTGGGTGCCGGTCACCAGTCGGGGGTCGCAGCACACCTCTTATGGAGGTCTGGGCAGCGCCAAGCCCAGGAGTTTGAGGTTGCTGTGAGCTGTGACGTCAGGGCACTCTACCCAAGGCAACAGCCCACGGCTCCAGTGTGCCAAAACTGTCTCACTCTGCTCCTAAGGATTAGGGCTGTGAGGCAGTTCAGTCCCCGCCTTTAAGCTGCTCAGTCACTAGGTTACTTTGTCTTGCCTGTTCCCTGCTCTGGGACCCTGAGGGCAAAGCTTGCTGGAGCAGTTTTTTCACACAATGGCTTTCACTGAGCCCAGCTCAGTGGCTCATTTTGGGGCCCCAGACAATGCCCAAAGTTCTCCACACTTTTGCTCAAGCTCTGCCCAAGGCAGCTCCACTGAGCACCAAGTCCAAGAACACCAAAAAAGTTCACAGGTAAGGCCTTTCCAGTTTGCAGTCTCACTGCTGCTTGTACTCACGGTTGCCAGCATGATTAGGTCGATCGAACACACGCAGCCACTTGCCATTTATCCACTGTTTTTGTCTTCCTCCTGGGGTCCAGAAGTCCCTTGCTGACTCCCTGTATCCTCAAAGGGATGATCACAGGCAGATCCCACCGGCCAGAGATGTCTGGAGTCTTGTCTTCCCAGACTCATTGTGCCCAGTTGCAGGGAAGCTGTTACTCAGTTGCCATCTTTAACCCGCCTCAATTATGGGTCTATACTCATTTCTTAATAGTTTTAAAATGTACCATTGCATCATGCACATTAGGTAAGGTCTCTCCAAATACCCTACCTCGTCTCCTCTCCCCTCCTCTCTCTCTCCTCTTCCCTTCTACTTTCTAGACTATAGTTATCTTTTACCATTCATATAAGTGTGTAGATGATTATTGATATATTGATTTCATAGTAGTATTGAGTACATTGGATACTTTACCCCCCCAATTCTTGAGATACTTTACTAAGAAGAATATGTTCCAGCTCCATCTAGGTAAACATAAAAGATGTGAAGTCTTCATCTTTATTTTTGGCTGTATAGTATTCCATGGCATACATATACCACAATTTGTTAGTCCATTCATGGGTTGATGGACCCATTCATGTTTTGGTGTCTTGGCTATTATGAATTGGGCTACAATAAACATTCTGGTGCAAATGTCTTTGTTGTAAAATAATTTTTCATCATCTGGGTAGGGGAATTGCAGAATGAAATGGTAGCTCTACTTTTAGTTCTTTGGGTATTCTCCAAACTTCTTTTCAAAAAGGTTGTATTAGCTTGCATTGTAGCAGTGCAGCAGTGTAGAAGTGTTCCCTTCTCTCTGCATCCACGCCAACATCTGTAGTTTTGGGATTTTGTGGTGGGCTAATCTTACGGGAGTTAGATGATATCTCAAAGTAGTTTTGATTTACAGTTCTCTGATGATTAAGGATGATGAGCATTTTTTCATGTGTTTGCAGACCATGTGCCTGTCTTCATCAGAGAAGTTTCTGTTCAAGTCTCTTGCCCACATAGAAATGGGGTATTTATTCTTTTCTTATTGATTAGTTTGAGTTCTCTGTAGATTCTAGTTATCAGATCTTTGTCAGAAGTATTATTTAATATTTAATATTTAATATAACTTGTATAAATCTTCTCCCATTCTGAAGGTTGTCTGTTTGCTTTACTGACTGTGCTCTTGACTATGCAAAAGCTTTTTAGTTTGATAAGATCCCAGTAATTTATTTTTGGTGTTGCTTCAATTCCGGGTGGGGGGGGGGCGTCCTCCTCATGAAATATTCTCCCAGGGCAATTTCTTTGTTTTCCCTGCACTCTCTTCTAGTATTTTTATAATTTCATGTCCTAAGTTTAAATCTTTTATCCAGTGAGAATCAATTTGTGTTAATGGTGAAAGGTGGGGTCCAGTTTCAGTGGACATGAAAGATCTCTATAAAGAGAACTACGAAACCCTGAGAAGAGAAATAGCTGAAGATGTTAACAAATGAAAAAAACATACCATGCTCATGGTTGGGAGGAATCAACATTATTAAAATGTCCATACCACCCAAAACAATCTACAGATTTAATGCAATCCCTATTAAAGCACCATTGTCATACTTCAAAGAACTTGAAAAAATAGTACTTCATTTTATATGGAATAAGAAAAAACCTCAAATAGTAAATTTATTGCTCAGAAATAAGAACAAATCAGGAGGTATCATGTTACCAGACTTCAGGCTATATTATAAACCTATAGTGATCAAAACAGCATGGCACTGGCCCAAAAACAGAGAGGCAGATATACAGAGCAGAATAGAGAACCAAAAGATGAACCCAGCTACTTATCATTATTTGATCTTTGATAAGCTTATCAAAAACATTCGGTGGAGGAAACACTCCCTATTTAAGAAACATTGCTGGGTGACCTGGTTGGCGACCTGTAGAAGACTGAAACTGATTTCATTATTTTCTATACCTGCTGTGTATCCATAGATTTCTGCCTCAAGACTTTTAAGAAACTGATAGGGCTTTTGCCCATATGAGGAAGCTCTAGCGTAGCCCTAGTCATCCACATAGTGCTTTTCCTTCATAGGATTTTAAGAAATCTTAGGTATATTTTCCTTAACCTTCATAATGTCCCTGGAAGACATGTGTTATCTTCCTCATTTAATGTAGTTTATACAAAAATTTAAAGTTTTTTTTTTCAGAGCAAAAACAAAACAAAACAAAAACCACCCTGATGTTTGCAGAAAGACTGTCATTCCCAATAGTATACCTGCCTTGAAGAAATACACTGCCATGAAACTCTCCAGGCCTCACACACAAACACTTTATGTTTCTCCATACCAAAAGTTATGTGACAGGCTCGGTGCCATGGCACTCTACTGAGGGCAACAGTGTGAGACTCTGTCTCAAAAAAAAAAAAAAAAAAAAAAGTTTTGTGACAATGAACTAAATATATGAGAAACAGTGACAAAAGGTGAAGTTCAATGGAGCCATATTTCATGGATCAACATTTATTTACCAACTAGTATGAAAATCTGTTCCATAGCAGCAGCAGTATTTCACTTTCACCATTGTTACTGTCTCCTCGTAATCAGGTTCTAAACTATTGAACTTTTCACAAAGAGCACTTTCCACATCTTGTATTTCCAAAACATTTCTATTAGACACAGATAGTAACCTCAACTATGGTTCTTTCTCACTTCACTTTCACCTCTTTAGACTTTGTTGAATTTTCTTTAATTTCCTGACCAGATTGCTTTACTTTCCTGGTGAGGGAAGACTTTTCATTATCGTTTTTGGATAGACACGGATGACATAAAACCAAACCCAAAGTTTCATGACATATCCAAATAAATCTGACTTCCTCAACTTTAACTGTTAGCTTCTGCATAAAAGTCAGCATTGAATTTATTCCTTATCGATAAATACTCAACACAAATTGGACTGTAGATTAAAACAGCAATGTATTTAAGCTGTTTGCACTAATTTGTGGATTTTCTTTTTTAAATGTATTTATTTCAAACATACTTATTATATCATCTCTTTCAGATTGTTCTAGTGTTTTAAGCTTCATGGCATCAATTCATAAGGTGTTAACATCTATTGACTCTCGCTTGTGGTGATTTTCTTCTGAGGTTCATGATCTATTGCATAGGCTCATTTTCAGCTTAGTTTTAAAAATCCTGTTGGAGTCTAAAATGATAGCTTGAGACTTACTTACTTTCACGTGGGGCTTAAGGATTTTCAGTAATTTTGGACTGGGTTTTAAGGTTGATTTTTCAGATCGTGTTACCTGCACCACCCAGGTAGTACAAATGTAGAGCCTACATCAGCAAGTGTTCAGAACTACCACTTTGATTTCTCAGAATGCTGGCTTTTCCTAACACAATCCCAGATAAATGGCAAGTCTGTTTACATTTTCTCTTGCTAATTATTTGGAACTGCTCTCTAAGCTATGAAGCCTAGAAGCCCTTAGAGATTTTATGTTTTACGCAAGATTCAGATTACCCTTCTTTATAGGTGTTTGCAACCATTTCTCCAGTTACTAGGGCCCATGTGTTTTCTGAATTCCAAGTGAAACACTTTATTATTAGTTTTCTGTGACCTCACACTTTGTGCTTTGATTCACTTCTTACCTTTTCTTAGAGTCCCTGGGGATTTTTCTTTCAATTTTATCTATGCTTTAAAATAGATGATAATACTTTATCCAATAGTTTAAGATGATTTTCAGTCTATTCACATCTGCTTATTCCACCATGGGAGGCTAAAAGTCTCCTTGCTATGGTTTTGAAATTCTGCATGCTTCCATCCTGTTAATTATGCCTGTTAGAGGCTGCCCTCTTCCCTCTCCAGCTGTGCTTTGTTCAGCTTCTTGTACCATGTCTCATTTTTCCACACAAACACATTTTATACCATGACACCAAAGGGATTCTGAAATAATACATGGGCTTTAGGATAGCTCAATCTCTGAACCAAATTCAGCCTTTCATTTGCTTATAACTCTTCCAAAATTTTATAGTACCTGTATCTCAAGAGAATGACTGTAGGATTAACAGAACTGTAGCAAAGACAAGTAGAAGAAGTAGCAGTGTGGTGCAGTTTGGTGAGCAATGGGATCAGGGCATACTCCTAGGAGAGAGTGCTGTGATGTTTCCATAGTAGATGGAGGGATATAGAACAGCTTTCATATCAGAAAAGAAGTTCACAGCAGTGATTAATGACTGGGCTGCAAAAATGTAAAACTTTAAATTATTTTTTAATATGGTTGATGCCTCACTCAGAGATAGATTGGTGACTTGATTATAGGCATCATTTCCTCCAAAGAAGAAACAAAGATCAAAGGACAACTAACCAGATACAGTTCTTCACAGATTCTAGTTTTAAGTTTTAGCAAACAAACAAACAAAAAATGACATGTTTAAGTTTAGGCAGCATGTTTGTTTATATAAGAATTTTATTGTTTCATTACCTATGGGAAAGCTATGACAGAGCTGTATACAGCAACATTCTTACCATCTATCAATTTGGAACATTAGAACTCCTGGAAGAAAAATATATATACAAGCGCTTTATTGATAAAGGAATGGTTAGTACATAAGAGATCTACAAGAAATTCCATTTAAATGAATCTTTTGTAGTGCTGTCCTTAGGTAATAGCTCAGAGCCCTGGAAATCAGCACTGTGTTGGAGGTCAGCAGGTAGCTATAAAAGACAGTCCTGAATCATGTCCAGTGATCCTCACCATCTGCAACTTCGGTACCTTGTGTACTCACCTACTTGCTAAATTTATTTGCATGCCTCAAGTCAATACGCACAGCACCTTCATGATCATTCACAGAAATACATAAAGCAGCAAAAAATTTGAGTTGCCTGGTAAGCATGTTCCTAGCTGAGGGTGAACAAGACAATGCTCTGCCATCTTCCTTTGGTCCTTCTGCAAACAATTATTCTTTGTGTAGTATACTTCATGCCACATTTTTTTGGAGTTTTGTGCTTCATGTTGGTAATGTCACTGTTTACAATGTCTTCCAAGCACAGACATGTTGTGCTGTGTAATGTTTCTAAGCATAAGAGGCTGTGATGTGCCTTACACAGAGATTGTATGTGTTGATAAGCCTCATTCAGGCTTGGGTTCTAGTACTGCTGGCTGTGAGGTCAATGTTAGTGAACCAGTAATATGGTAGATCCAGAAGAAGGAAATAGAAATTCACCAATCTTTTTGGAAAGCTGCTCTCAAAAAATGCTACACTGCCTTCTATAGTGTCTCATATAAATGTACAAAAACATGGAAAAGGAGTGAAATTTGTGGATTTGTGAGATGACAACTGACATAGTAGACAGATTTTTTGTGAATCTAAAAACCAAAGAAATTTAGTCTCATTTCCCAGGGCCAGGAAAACGTCAATCTCTTCTTTGTTGGAACTAGCTACTTCACACATTTCAATAGGTAATAAGGCATAAAAATATGTCAAACCTGCAGGTTAGGCAGTTTCTGCAGATCAGGAAGCTGTGCTTGAATTTAAAAATGGTTGTTAAGAATTATACAGAAAAAAAGTTATTTGGAAGAACAGATTTTCAACTGGCTTGCTTGACAAGAACGTCAGCAAACATACCTATGTAACGCAAATGGCTTCCAGAGCCCATGTTTTTAAATTATTCAAAACCAAGAAATTATTTTTATATATAATACATAAGGATCCTCTAAAAAGAAATGCACATAACACAAGGTTATATATTTTATATAAAAAAAAATATATGACCAGAAGCTCACAGGAACCTAGGAGCAGTTGTTTAGTATTTGTTAACTCAGAATTTATAGTGACTTTATAAAATATAAGTACTGTGAATATTGAAAGTTGTCTATAATACAGATATTTAGTCTGAACTGTTAGAACTCTAGGGTAGAGTAAAAATTTTGTCAGTAATATTCAAATGCAAATATCATATTTGAGTATGGTAACTAAATCTCAAATTTAAAGAGTGTATCAACACAGATAACCGCCAGGCCTCAGAGAGACCATGATATTTTTACTTGGTAAAAGCAATGAAACTATTTTCTGTCTGCAATCTTTTTAAACTTTTTAAACTGGTTACACATTCAACTTGACATTAGGCCTCTGGCATTCCACTGGGGCCGAAGGTTTCAGTCCCACATCATTATTTATTCCATAAGCTATATAGATTATTTAACAAATGTATTTTACTTAGCTTTCTTTCACAGTGGCTATGGAACTTTGTTTCACTTACGTGCCTTATGTCTGATTTTCATATTAAACTACAAGATTCTCAAAAGCAGGATCCACTTAATCCCTGTTTTAGTGTCCATGATGGCTATGGTAGGTAGCAAGTGTAAACAGAAGTTTATTAAATAAAATTAATAAATAAGTACAAAAATAAAATGCATATCCCAGAAAAGGATAGTAAAAAATTTTTAAAACTCATGAATAAAACTCAAGTTACATTTTCCTGTGATTTCTCAGAAGTATGATTCAGAAGGTTACTAATGTTTGTGTTTTAAAATTATTTTCATCATATGTCTAGGTAATGAATGGATGCATAATCATAGTACACAATCTAAATGTTAGAATGATATAAGATTGAATAGTACATAGACATTTGCCAGTCTAGCAATCCTATGCCCATCCCCAAACATTTTTATGAAAATATTTGACAGAGATAACTAGATAGCTAAAGGACTAGTGCACACACACACAACCCTACTTATTTATTTGTTTTTTCTTTTAGCAGTTATGATGTGACTTAAATACTGATTTAGGAAGTATCAGATATCCAAATAGATGGAGTTTTATTTTGAACCACATCCCCAAGATAGCCCACATTTATATTCCTTCTATGTTGTCCACTCTGAGATCTTTTTAAACTGAAATGTGTTTGATATTAAGTGAAGACATTACTAGGACTATATTTACGTGACCTTTGCATTCTCCATTTCCTGTGCAAGTCCTGGGGAATTCATGAACTTGCCATTTCAGTGCACTCTAAAATATTTGCTCCAAAGAAAATGTAATTTTATAGCTGAAGAAATCTCCAAATTGAAATAAAAGGTAGATACTTATCACAACTCGGAAGCTGTCGATAAAGGGCATCCAGAGGTTACAGAGGCTTACAGAAACCCTGGGGAACATTTATATGTCAAGAATTTCACATCACTGGCAAACCAAAAGGAGAAGCTTATATTTGATTTCACTACTTGGACACTGAGCAATGAGAAATATCATCTGAAATTCAGGACTGATGCCAACAAAAGGATGTCACCATTGTACTAAACACAAGAGCCACACAGAATAAGTAAATATTTCATGGAGCCTTTACATCTGCTCAAGAAATCCAGCACATCATCAACTGCTTATTAGTAACAGGAAAAGAAATACATAATACTGTAATTTCTTCAAAGACTGATTTAAGGAACTATTTGCCGTTTTTATTTATTGACTCTCTTCCTTTAGTGAACTTTAAAAAGTTTATAACCTTAACAGTTTCTATTACATTCCTTATTAAGGGGGAAAAACCCCTAAACTAGGCCATTTGGCCTTCTTATTACCATTTCCTCCCAGTTCAAAATATTTTCATTTCCTAATGGCCAACATCCTTCTTAGTTTAAAGGCACACAGGTCACAAGACATCAAGGTCTTGATAGTATTGGCCCATCTGGCCAAGAATGGTGGTTCACACCTGTAATACTAGTACTGTGAGAGGCCAAGGCAGGAGGATCACTTGAGGTCAGGGGTTCGAGACCAGCCTTAGCAAAGCAAGACCCCCATCTCTACTAAAAATAAAAAATTTAGTTGGGCATAGTGGCAGGCACCTGTATTCCTAGCTACTTAGAAGCTGAGGTAAGAGAATTGCCTGAACCCAGGAGTTTGAGGTTTCTGTGAGCTAGGCTGACAACACACAGCACTGTAGCCTGGGCAATAGAGTAAGACTAAAAAAAATAAAATAAAAAAATGGTATCTACCCACTGTAGAAAGTTGCTATATTTTCAATCAATGACTCCCCTTTTCAGTGAGCCTACAGTGGAGTTATCCTGAAAGTTAGTGAGAAGTGGGAACAGTTACTATTTTGGTGACAATAAGCTATGTGTATAATGAACAAAATTTTAATGGGACTATTTCTCAACGACACTTATTGAGCGCCAGCTCTGTTGTGAGAGCATAAGAGTTAATAGTATGAGGTCCAAAACAGTGAGGACAGTTTTTTCTCCTACCAAAATGTCTTCTAATGTGGACCAATAACTGTGCTGGTGGTACTTATTAAAAGAACTAAGTAATTTACAGAAAAAGTACCACAAGCTATTAAGGAGACAGATTATGAAGAAATTAGATGTCCAGCAATGGTTTTAGGAAAAGGAGGAAATACATTTTCTTTGAAAGAATTTGTGGAAAGAAGGTAAAGAAAAGGCATCGGAGGCCTCTTGAATCATGATTCAATGACACTATGCACCATGAGGCCATGGTGGAGCAGATGTTCTTGCTGGAAAGGACATCTGCTGAAAAGAAGAGAAATGTAAATATGGTTGACACAGCAAGAAGGAGGTTGATTGAAGGCCTTCAATACCCGAACTGCAAAAGATAGAAGATAGATGATGATGATGATGGTGATGACAGATGGATGGACGGATGGACCAACAGACAGACAGATAGATGGATAGATGATAGATAAAACTCACTCAGATATTCTATACCCAACAGAATATCAAATATTCATCAGGTTTGCTTGATATTGGTAAAGCTCCCCTACCAGAATTGGAAAATAAAAAAATAGGAGACAACTGAACAGGAAGTAGAAAAATTATGATGTAAGGAAAAATAAACAAAAATATTTTTTAAAGACTTCATTGTTTAGAACAGTCAACAAATATTCACCAGGTTGAAGAATGTGATTTCAAAATCTAAGCATTTTAAGGGTAGGCTCATGAACCCAGGGCAGGGGAACAAAGGATCAGAGCATGTACAAGAGTTTGGGCTACAAGTGCGGGTTACAAAAAGTCAGAATAGAGCAGTGATTTTCAACCAGTGTGCCACAGCACACCAGTGTGCCCTGAGAGGATCTTAGGTGTCCCATGAACATTTTGAAAGGTAATTGATTAACTTACTTTCAAAAGAAGTTCAAAACACAGTAAGTACATTCTTTTTTTTAACGCTTTTATTTATTTATTTTTTGATCAACATAACTTAAGTATGCTGCAGATGTGCCATGAGATAAAAATGGTTGTAAAACACTGCAATAGCATCAGTCTACCAGACTTTAGGCTGTACTACAAGGATCAAAATAGCATGGTATTGGCACAAACATAGAGACACAGACATCTGGAACCTAATAGAAAACCATGAGATGAAACTACTACCACCTGATATTTGATAAACCAAACAAGAATATATTCTGGAGGAAAGAATACCTTAAGGGTAAGCTTCAGTAAATGGTGCTTGGAGAACCACATGTAAAAGACTGAAACTGGCTCAGTGCCTGTAGCTCAGTGGTTAGGCTGCTGGCCACATGCACCAGGGCTGGTGGGTTTGAACCTGGCTAGGGCCTGCTAAACAGCAACAACAAAAACAAAAAAATAGCCCGGTGTTGTGCCTGTCACCTGTAATCCAAGCTACTGAGAGGCTGAGGCAAGAGAAACACTTAAGCCTAAGAGTTGGAGGTTGCTGTGAGCTATAATGCCACAGCACTCTACCAAGGGTGACAAAGTGAGACTCTGTCTTAAAAAAAATAAATAAAATAAAATAAAATAAGATAAAATAAAATAAAATACTGAAGCAGGACCTGCTCTTTTCTCCACTCAGTAAAATTGATTAGAGATGGGTAAAAGACCTAAATCTAAGGCATGAAACAATAAAAATCCTCAATGAAAGTGTAGGGAAAAAACTTGAAGGTATCAGCCTAAAGAAAGACTTTATGAAGAAAACTACAGGGGCAATTATAACAACAACAAAATAAACAAATGGGACTTGATTAAACAGAATAGCTTCTGTACAGCTAAGGAGACAATAACCAAAGTAAAAAGACATTTGCATATTATCAATTGGACAAAAGCTTGATAACTAGAATCTATAGAGAATTCAAATTAAGCAACCAAAAAAAGAATTTACAATTCCTTAAGTGAGAAGACTAGAACTTTCTCTAAAGAAGACAGATGAATGGCTAACAAACATATGAAAAAATGTTCATTGTCACTAATTATCAGAGAAATGCAAAGCAAAATCACTATAAGCCAGCAGCTAACCCCAGTGAGAATGGCCCCATCATAGTCTCAAAGCTGCAGATGCTGGCATGGATGTGGAGAGAAGGGAACACTTTTACACTGCTGGTGGGACTGCAAACTAATGCAACCTTTTTGGAAGGAAGTATGGAGAATTCTCAAAGAACTCAAACTAGACCCCCCCCCCATTTGATCCTGCAAACCCATTACTGGGTATCTACCCAGAAGAAAAAAAAAATCATATCATAAGGACATTTGCACTAGACTGTTTATCACAGCTCAATTTACAATCACCAACATGTGGAAACAGCCTAAATGCCCACCAACCCAGGCATGGTTTAACTAGCTGTGGTATATGTATACCATGGAGTACTATTCAGCCACTAAAAAAGATGATGACTTTATTTCTTTTGTATTACTCTGGATGGAGTTGAAATACAGTCTTCTTAGTAAAACATCACAAGGAGGGAGAAGCAGGAATCCAATGTACTCAATTCTGATAATGAGGACAACTGGTGCTAGTACATGGTGGGGGGTCGGGGAATGGGAAAGTGGAGAGAGGAAAGGAGTAAGGGGGTTTAGGGGTCTTGGTGTGTGACACAACTCTTAGGGGTGGGACAAAATTATAAGAGGGTTTTTATCTAACAAATGCAAGCAGTGTAACCTGGTTCTTTGATTACACTGATTCAATGATTCCCCAACAATTAAAAAAAAAAAAAAAAAAAGGAAAGGAAAAGAAAAGAAAAAACACTGAAATAGAGGTGTGAGTAGCAAGTAGCAGGGACTGTCAGTGCCTTCATGGGACAAATTCCCACCCTGGCTCAGAAATGGCCCCAGAGGCCTTAGCCTGCAAGTGTAGAAATAAAGGACCCCTGGGTGGGGAGGGAATTCAACAAACAGAGAAAAAGGGTGGTTTCCAACTGAAAACACCCCAAAGTCTGATGGAATTCTTTGCTAAACCATCCAAGTTACACTGATGGCATATAGACCTACTTAAATTTACAACAAACGTCATTTATGGAACTTTTGGGTGATCGTCTTCTTGATAAAACTGTTTCCCAGCACCACTCTTGAAATTCAAGTACTAATTCCATGATTACAACAGCCTTCTCTGAAAAATGCATGCATTGATGCATTAAGTTTCTCCATATGAAAAGGAATTATGTAATGGACTTCCCCTTTACTTAGGAAATTACTACAAGGCTTTAGTAATTTTGTAGCTGACTCTTCAAACTGATCAGGTAGAATATAGTAATACAAAAGTATTCTGCAAAATTATAGAGTCACTATTTAGAGAGTCAGATATTTTCAGAAAAAAATAATTTCTTCAGTGAATACAGGAGCATGTAATACCGGGTCTGTTTTAAATAAATGTAAGCGTGCAATGGAAAAAGAAAAGAGACCAAAAGAGTATTTTGGGAGTCAAGGGACTCAGAGACTGTGTTTCTAAAACTGGAAATGCTTCACAGATCAAAAAACTTTAATCAGCGTGTGGGTTTGTGAATCTAGATGTAAACTTGAAATCCTTCCCCATCCCTGCTCTTATAAGTTCTGTCATAGAATGTAAAAATGGAAGATACCCTCAAATTGTTTAAAATTCTAGCAAACATACCATCAAATTTTTACACAAGAATTTGCTTGTTACTCATTATTTATTTTACAGAGGAACATAACTCTGATGTCTAAAGGGCAAGGCTATTGCCCATCATGTCAAATTTCCATATTGTGCTAAGAGAAATCCTATAAACTCCACTCTAAACAAAAAGAATGTACTAAACTACCAATATTCTTTTTTTTTTTTTTTTTTATTCCCCAAGCAAAATTAGGTGAAAAAAAAAATCACTCATTTGAATCTTGGCCAGATATTTTTAACTTCTCAGAATTTGAAAGGATCACCAGGAACTTTTAGTTAAATAAGTCAGAAGATCATGTTTAAGGTCAGCATAATAAACAGGCTATGTTTTATCATTAATTTCACGAAGCAAAGAAAGTTTATTTTTTCCTGTGAAACTTCACCATGAGCTCTGAAGCAACCTCATGCTGTTGTTGAACAGCATAGCTGTGCAACAGGACACGAGACACTTTGCCCACAGAGAGCTCGTGGCACGGAGCCAGGGGAGTGAACATGACTCCCAGCACCTACAGCGCTTTGGCCAAGTCCCTTGCTCTTCCTCACTGCTGTTTCCTTATTTGGGGCCATTTGCATCTAAGAGTCCTTTCTGTTTTAAAACCCTGTGAAACAATAAAGTCTGCAAGCAAGAGACCCAAAACTCTGTTTTGTCAAAAGACGTATCCCGCACTGACAATAGCCCCTGATGGGCAACTGAAAAGACCATGGGCAAGGAGGATGACCATGAACACGTATTAAGTACCTTCTGTGTCTGTGACCAAGAAAAAGCTACACATTTATTATAAACACTACATTGTATTCCATTCTCACAACTACCTGTATTTGCAGTATTTTAATTATGATCTTATACCCACTACATGGTTGGGTAACTGAGACAGAGAGAGGCCGATTATATAATCTGATGATTGCTTACACAGTAAGAAGAAAAATGTGATTTGAATAAAAATACAGATGATTCGATAGTCATTTTTGCTGTACAGGCCACTGACAAATATGTTCAGCACAATATAGTTTTTTCTGCTCCAAAATAATTTGATGAGCACATATATTCATATGCACACATTAAAATGAACTGGTCAGTAGATATGCTTGTGGCTGTACTCTGAACTTTTGCCCTCTCTTGGCTCTTCTCCGAAACCACAGTAAATAAAACCCCTGACAGCCTTCGAGGGTCTCACATGGGTGGGCAGAGGTCCAATACTCCTGCCTGTCACTGGTACTCAGCATCAAGGCTTCCATGCAGTGGCACAGGAGCCACTGCTGTAGATCTGGGTGTCCCTGTGCCAGCACGGCTTTCCTTTATCTCTTTTTCAACTTGAGATGCTCCAAACTCATACTCTGATTCGTAAGCTTTCTTCACCTACAGTTGGGAAGAAAGAGGAGGAGGAGGAGATAATGACAGAGAGAATTTTGTTTTGAAATCCTCCCTGCAATTTGTCCTGAGCCAGGTCTGATCTCGGACATCAGAAAGCTCCAAATCTGACCTTTGCTATTGAAATCACTCTCCTTTACTGGTTGGCACAGCTTCCTCACAGTTATACATTTTTGGTGGAATCACAAACCCATTTGAGAATTATAGATATGCGAGAAAATGCCCATGTGTCTGTGTTACAGTCAAAATTTTGCACATGACAGATCAAGTTTTAACAGGCTGATACTTTAGCAGACCTAAAGTTATTGCCACAAGAGTTCTAGAGGTTACTTATTTTTAATTGTTTATAAAGGTCACAATTAAACCTAAAGAGATTTTCTCTTTAATATAAACCTCCAATCCCACAGGGCGAGCCACCAACCATACCTCTCAGCCAGATTCAAGCAAGCATCTCCTAATTGGTCCCCAGCTGTGATCTATTCTTCACAACAGCAACCAAAGTAGTTTTTGTAAAATGTAAACCAGATAGCATTCTTCTTATCTGCACAGTTCTGTAGAGGTTTCCCAGCATAATTGGAATTAAATCCAGATTCCCTTCCCAAGCCTACAGGCCAGTCACCACACAGCTCTTCAGGCCATCTCTGCCCCGAATGCTCATCACTGCCATCTTGCTCTTCCTCGAATGGGGCAAGTTTCTTCCCTCATCTAGATCTTTGTAATGATGCTCCCTCCTGCTGCTTCTTCCCCTGATAGTCTCATGACACATTCATTCTCTTTCTTTGGGTCTCTACACTAATTCCACCTACTCAGAAAGAGTTCTCTATCCAAAATAACATCATTCCTCCAGTCCCCCTTTCACTGGGTATGCTCTTCCACCAGCGTTATTTTTATTCATAGCATTTCCTTCGAACTGGCATTATTATTACTCCTTTGTTCAGGGGTGTCTAACCTGTGGGCTGTAAGCTACTTGCTGATTTTGTGAGGACTTTTTTGCTTATCTGTGGTGTCAGATATCACAAAATGCATGTATGGGCTTATTTTTTGCTCATCAGCTTTCATTAGTATTTATGTGACCCAAGGCAATTCTTCTTTTTCCAATGTGTGGCAAAGAAAAAAAAAAAAAAGTTGGACACCCTGGACTGTACATACTTACAATTTGTATCCCTACAAGAAAAGGTAAACTCCTGAAGGACAGGAATATATCTGTCTTATAAATCAATATATCCCCAGAGCTTTAAATGATTTGTTACCTCATTCATTAAATAAATGAATGGATGTAAAATGCATTTTTTGGGGGGGATGGGTTGGTTTTGTTGATACAGAGTCTCACTCTGTTGCCCTGGGTAGAGTGTAGTGACATTATCATCACCCCACTGCAACCTCCCACTCCTGGGCTCGAGGAATTCTCCTGTCTCAGTCACCACAGGCCCATTCGCAATGCCCAGCGAGGTGTTTATGTTGTTTGTTTTACATTTTTTAATTTTTCTATAGAGACAGGATCTTGTTCTTGCTCAAGCTGGTCTCAAACTCCTGACTGATTTCAGAGTACTAGGATTATAGGTACCAGCTACTGGCCCTGGCTATGTAAAATGCATTTTTAAATACATGTTCAACATACATTCATGTAAATTCACGTGAGTCTATCTGTAGGTAGCTTTCCAAAAGTGAATTTGCCAATCAGTGTAAAATTTTAAATTCTTATAATAAATATTAAGATGCTCTCACCAAAAACTATGCCAATATCTACTCCCACCCACACCCTAAGATTAATATTATCAATCACTTTAAACTTTTTGCTAATCTTGCAAGCAAAAATGGAATCTTTTTACTTATAGGAGTACAATACACTTTGATGGTCACCCATGATAATAAGCATGTTTTCACATCCCTTGGAAATTCATCTTTCTTCATCTGTGAACTGCCTTTTCTTAGTCCATGTGCATTTTGGCAGTAGGATTAGGTACCAGAAACCAAGAACCAGGAAACACAGCAACACAAACCTAACAGTAGGCTGTCTTTTACTTTCCATATGAAAAATACTTGTTTTTTGTCTCTTGGGAGCAACTTGATTCATAATATTAAAGTTGTTATATAATAACAAAGAAGAAACTGATTTTTTTGTTCCAATGGCAGGAGGACATATGGCCAGAGCCTTTATAAAGCAGCATCAGATTATTAAGAAAAAGGGAAAGATTCACGGTGGTTTAGAAATGAACCATAGCCAAAAACTGTTTATGTCACTTGGGACTACAGTCTTACGTTGCAGGAGTCTTTACCACTTTGATTCTTGCAATGATATTAAAAGGAGATTTAGCAGATGCCTTAAAAGACAGAGGATGTGTCCTAGGCTTGTGAAATTACTCAGCTCATCATCTATTGCTTAATCGACCAATAACAGATAAATGAAAGTTATCCACACTTTCTGTGCTTTGGTTACTCTTTCCCACAGTTTCTCACTATTTCTTTTCCCAAAACGACTCTTCTTTAACTATTAGTTTTATGTTCGGACATTTACAATCTTAGAGCATAAAAACCTTTCAAAAAGTGTGAAGATCAAGGAGAATTTAACGGCACAGTATGATCCCACTTGGTAGAGATGAGAGGAAGTTGGCAATATCGGCACCATGTTTTCCTACTCATACTCTTTATAACAGATCTAGTGTGTAATAAATCTCTCTTAGGTAATAGTCTTTTTATATGTTCAGGAGACTGGAATGTCCATTTCAAGATCGAATTTCGATTTTCTATCGTCTTTTTTCCAACACTTACAATCTGGAACAGAGAGCCTCCAAAGGTCTAACCTAATTTTCTACTTTTTTTCCTGATTGTTTTTATCATATAGGAAAAATAACCATCAGACTGACCATAGAATTATTTACCACTGTGGTTCAATCATAATTCACAGATTCTAAGATACATGTTATTTCACATTTTAATCTCTCTGAAATTGGAGGATGTCTTCCCATTGAGAGCATGTCATTGTTTAAATGGCAGGGTTTTTATTTATTTTTTAATGTTACATAAAGTAATGTTTCATTTTACAACTCATGAAGTCTTAAATTTGATTAGATTCAATAACAGCATATTTTATAAAACCATTGAACTTTTGTTCAAGTTCAGCCTTCCTGTCTAAC
Organism: Loris lydekkerianus; assembly: GCA_963574355.1. Taxonomy (NCBI): domain Eukaryota; kingdom Metazoa; phylum Chordata; class Mammalia; order Primates; family Lorisidae; genus Loris; species Loris lydekkerianus. The sequence continues at coordinate 24,226 of CAUYPK010064268.1, read as the reverse complement.
TTTTGCTCTAGTGATTTGATTTTTGGCATTGAAGCAAAAACTTTGAGTCTCTCTAGCAATTGAGTCTGAGGAGCCTCGCTGTTGAAGTTTCTTTGTGGGGCTGTTAAATGCCTGCCTGAAATGTGTGAACAATTACAGTAATGTGATTGTTGGAGCCAGTTATTCGTTTGCAACTTGGGAAAGTATTATTAAAGTAATGATAATATTTTTCCCTTTAATACTTAGAGGTCTTTAATCTAAATAATCCCTTGAATGTTTTACAGACTCTACAGATGAGAATTACATCTGCTCCTAATGAAACACATTTATCTTCAGGGAAAACCCTGATAACTATTAATGATAACCAAAGACAGCACTATATAGGAAGAATGAGTATGCTCTTAGAGTTCATTCTGACCCAAGCAGTAGGGAAAACTGGAAAAGAAGTACATGTTTGTTACTGGAATTTAACAAGACAAGATAGCAAATTTTAAATCTTCACTACCATGTGTAGGTTTCTGCAAAACTAAGCCCTCGGTTTGGAGTACTCCTTTTTTTTTTTTTTTTTTTTTTTTTTTTCTTTTTATTTGACCCCTATTTACTTGTTAGCTGTTTCTATTTATCACCATTTATTTATTGTTCTTTCTGAGTAAACTCCTTCCATATCCTCAGATAGATCAGTGGCACCCAATTAAACATCACATGGCAGCCTGCCTTACTCCTTAGCAAACTGTATTACAGTTGTGTGTATAAGTGGCTATTTTCTCCTCTAGACCTTGGGCTTTTGAAGACAAAGAATATCATGCACAATTGCGTCTCAATTGTCTAGCACAGACCTGATCCACATAGATGCTAAATACATGAGTGGTTATTGAATGAGTGAAGAAATATGTATGGCTAGCCCTCTGATCTAGAATTATTTTCAAAAAAACAAAGAAACCAGCAAACCTACAACTAATTGCTTTAACAATCTCAGATTCCTGAATCTATCTCCATGTAGCTCAACTAGGGAAATCAGATCAAGTCAGCTGTGACCTGTCTCAATCTGGATTCAGTGATCTTACCACTGGGACAGAAAGTAGCTTATTCTCAATTCACTTGCAACCTTTTTCAAACTTTGAGAAAATACTTGGCTTTCTATGACATTCATAAATAAATAAGAATTACCTTGAGCAAATGTGATATGCACCATTTCCCGTATTTATTCTGGTACAAAGTTCACCACAAAGAAACTTTCGTTTCTATTACCTATGCCCCTCCCAAATACTATAATGGAGAGTATGAAGGTATGGCAAATACAGGTGAAGAAGCGAAATCATTTGGTTGGCACTTTGCTTATGTACGGCTTGTGAGGAAGTTTCTCCTACTTGCACAACAAAATCCTGGTACAACAGAAGCAAAATGCCATGAACAAGATGAACATGAAAATATAGACAACGTCTTTGCTAAAACCATAGGTCTATGCTGAAATCATAAAGAAAATCCATCTAGTATCACCACATCCAAGAATCATGATGTCAAAATAATCCAAACACACCTTAGAGCTCTTTAATTTATTGTTGTGATTTTTTTTTTTTTTGTATTTTCCCTTTCTCTTGGTTTAAAGGATTCTTGATTTCAGTAGTTAACCAAGTCAGTTGATACATACTAACTGCTAAACTAGAAAAATATATGTAAGTAGACCTTTGTTGTCATCAAAACCCCGATACACTAAAATCTTTTGTTGTGATGGTGGTTCTCTAACCAAAATTATAAAATTTCTCACATTGTGGAAAAACAAAACAGTGGTAACCATGTCATAGAATATCTGAACTTGGCATTCTTCATTATCTTAGGCTAGCAAGGAGATGACTTTGTCCAGGGATTTTTGATCTCTGGGCCAGTTAAGCCATAATTTCTTCCTATTTTACTGAAACAAATATGTAATACACAACTAGTTTATGTGCAATCATAGAAATAGGTATAATAAAGCATCTGTACAAATCTGCCTTTTAGACTTCAGTGTTTTTCTCATGAGAGTTCCTCAATTAGTATAATCGTGACTAATTGGTATAAAAATATGCTTACACAAATCTTTATTCCTGTGTATATGCAGTAGAAATTTAAATGTGTATTTATTCTTGTGTGTGTATGTGTTTATAACTGGGATAGGGACAATACAATATTCCAAATTAAATGTGTAAAACTTAATACCACGCTTTTAAACAGACATATCATCTGTCTCTTCTTCCCTTGGCACCCAGGTTGAACTTGTCCATACGAGTTGGATTTTTTCCCAAGGACCAAGAAACAAACTGATGTAATGTTCATTTTCAGTTCAAACTTGGCATTGGAAAGATAACAAAGTGAAAGCCAGTTTCTTCCAAAAACTAATAAAAACACAAGTTGTGCCAAATACTCCTAAAATACACTCGGCAGCTCATGAACACTGTCACTCAGTGCTGTAAACATAGGGCAGATGTCTGCCCCTGCCCCTCAACAAGACTGTGCACCTTCATGAGGTATACATGAAATGCTGAGGGTCCCACCACATGCTGTGTATCACTCAGGCCCTGCCACCTAGTATCCACTTTTCCTGTCCCTGGTCTCTCATAAGACAGGATATGCCCTGAAGTTCAATCTGAACCATCTGGTACAGAAAAGCTTTTGAGAATCAACTCTGTTCTGTGTTGTTTCCTCCATCAACTTACTAGTTATCTCTGGGGTCTTTTCATCTCATTTACTTAGTGTGATCCTTCTTCCCCCACAAAAAAATACATATGCATATATTTTTATATATATATATAAAATAACTTGTATGGACAAATTCAACCTGGGTGCCAAGGGAAATAAAAAATAAAAACTGTTAAATTGAAATCTTGAAATAACTAATTTCTTTTTTTTTTGTATTTGCCTTGAAAAGAGAAGATTTTACAAATCTGAGGAACGGGGACTCTGGGGAATCTTACCAATTGCCTAATTCTTACACAACCAGATATCTAAAAACAATGTTTTAGATCTCAAAGTAATGAAAGTAAAGATATTTGGCAATCATACCATTGAATCTATTTTTGGTTTTTACAATAGTGAACAAGCTTTAGATGCTCAGAAGGACTGTACTTTCTCCAAAGAGTGTTGAACTAACATTGCAAACATGGTTTTCAAGTCTAGTATTTTTTATTTCAAAATATTAAGGGGACACAAAAGTTTTAGGTTACTTAGATCACTATTGTAATGCTTGAGTCCCAGCTCTAGATGTGATGATCACCCAAATACTCTTCATTATACCCATTAGGTGGGCTGCCCTTCTTCTCCCCCCACCCCCAGCTGATTTCCACTAAGTTTTACTCCCCTCAGTGCATGTGTGCTCATCAATTAGTTTCAGTTTAATAGTGAATGCATGCAGTGTTTTTTTTATTAATATTAAATCATAGCTGTGTACATTAATGTGATCATGGGGCACCATACATTGGTTTTATAAATAGTTTGACACATTTTCATCACACGGGTTAACATAGCCTTTCTGGCATTTTCTTAGTTATTGTGTTAAGACAATTATATTCTACATTTACTAAGTTTCACATGTACCCTTGTAAGATGCACTGCAGGTGTAATCCCACCGATCACCCTCCCTCTTCCCATCCTCGCCCCTCTCTCCCCTCCCTCCCCTCCCTCTCCTCTTTCCCCATATTCTTAGGTTATAACTGGGTTATAGCTTTCATATGAAAGCCAAAAATTAGTTTCATAGTAGGGCTGAATACATTGGATACTTTTTCTTTCATTCTTGAGATACTTTACTAAGAAGAGTATGTTCCAGCTCCATCCATGTAAACATGAAAGAGGTAAAGTCTCCATCTTTCTTTAAGGCTGCATAATAAATGAATCTGAAAAGATTGTTCCTCTACTATTATTTTGGAAAAGTTAGTTAGTCACTGAACATTGTAAAGACATTATTTATTGCCTTTTTGTCTATTCTTGAAAAATGAATACAGATAGATAAGACATGAACTTTGGAAACACATCCCAAGACACCATCTCTCCCATCACTATTCAAAGCATGAGCCATGTAATAATTCATTAAATTCTTATAAAAATTCTTTGATATTATTTTTTCCTAGTTTATTGAGGATGATATTGATGTCCAGATAGGTTAAGTAAATGACTTAAGTTCAGACAGCTTAATAAGCAGAAGAGACAGGATTTAGCCCAAGGATCTATGTTTGTGACAATTAAATCTGAGCCCAAATGCAGTTGTAGACACATCTCATTGATACACCTTTCTCAGTTTCTTAGATCCACACTGTGAATTCTATTGTAATTTTAGAGTCTGTGACCTATGGCAGCTCAGTTTAAATCACAATCATACAGGCTGTCTATCTAGTCTCCTAAAGTCTTTATTTTTTTCCTTGTTTTAACTAAGTGTCATCTATTTAGAAGTCTGCAAGCTTATTTAATTTTTCTCATAAATCTGAAGCTTATTTAATTTTTCTCTTGTATATTGTAAGATACTAAGTTATATTGGACAGAGAGTAGATATTACAATATACTTACTGATGGGCCAAAGGCATTTTAGGGCAGTAAAGAAAATGTGAGTAATAACAGATCCAGTTGAGTGAGGCTGCACATTCTTCCTCTCTAGATGTTTCTTCTGCCAGCCCCACCTCTTAGTCTTGCCCCAGCCCTGAATGGAGCTTTTGCTCCATCCTCTCAGAGTGGACACTACTAGTTTCTGTCCTTACATAATTTCACTTATCCTCTGTTTGTGAAACCGTGTAAAATTTCAAATCCAGTTCTGTTGTCTCGTTTACCTTCTAGATGAGTACTGAGGGGCCCTTCCTATATAATCTGCTCCTATGTAAAGTGAACTCATTATTTCATTTAGTAAAATCATTCTTCTTCCCAACTATTGTGCTGTTCAATAATGTCATCCCCTGTGAGACTCCTGGGTGAGTGGACATTTGGATTAATTCAACAGACCTTTATGAAGCAGGTATGGTATGCTGGAAACTGTGAGAGTGCTCAATAAAAACCAACAATATGTTATCATTTCTTCTACAGCCAGCAGCTAAATAAACTGATGATTGTAACCCAAGGTGGGGGGTTTTATTAGAGAATCTGCATGGGATGCTGTGACACGCAGCATTTGCATTTATGTAGCCCTCACAGTTTGCTAAAATATTTCATATGCAAGTTTAATCCTTGAACAACCTCATAAAGGGTTAGTGTTATCATTTACAGGACTAAACGACAAATGACTTTGCTGAGTGTTCTCCCACCCCTCATGTGGATGGTGGAAGCATGGTGGTCATTCTGTTTCCTTCCGATGGAAGGAGAAAGCCTGTTTTCATATGTCCTTGAACATCACTGCAATCCCTAGTGCAGGGTTGGATGCATAGGATTCCCACCTGCTACTGCAGTATTTATTTTAAAAATAAAATTAAGTAAGAATGTGTTGAAACCGAAGGTGGATTGTAGCTCACTGTAAATGAGAATTTTTTGCTAGCCCCATATAGAATAGAATGGATCATCTCATTGTTTCTGTATGAGCTATTTCTGTGGGAAATAGACAGGGTTTATTCATATGGTACAGTATTTGAATAAGTGACCTCTAAATTCCTTTCTATCTCTGCATTTCTATGGTTAATTTCTTTCTCTGGTTCCTCTGCCTCTAGAGGCTGAGATTTTATCTTTTCTTAAAAGATGCCAGATACTTCATTAAGCTACTAATTCTCAAGAGAGAAGGAGTTGCTATTTATGACAATTGTGCAAACTCATCATCGATCAATACAATTCAGGGTACATGGCTTTCTTGAACCTTCCCTCTGATGACTTAATTTAGGACATCTTATGTGGAATGAGTTTATTACCATCCTTAGTCTGGTGCAGTATCTGATTAGAGGAATGAAACTGGAAACTACAGTCTTTTTCTTTTTGGAAAACGTTTGTTCCAGTTTCCAGAAAGGTGAAGTTAAATAAAGCTAAAATTAGAAACTGGCAAGAAAAAGACAATTATTTTGTGACTCCTTTGAGACCCACAAAACTTTGAAGACTGGCTCTGAGGCTTGATGGGTTAGTTAAAGGCATTTGCTGGTTTTACTCTGTATAGGGATTTTTAAGTATGTTCTAACTCCAACTTACAAGGACATTTGGCAAAGGTACAATGATATGCTTAGCAGTGGGAGAAACTATAAAAGGAACACATTATAATTCTAGAATATTCTAAACTCTGTATAAGGTAGTGTGAAGATATTAATATAATATCTCTTATCATGAAAATTTAAATGAGTGACTGGTGTTCAATTATTGCCTTATATGCTCAACTAACTGCATTGTCAAGTGAAATTTGGAATAGGAATGAGTATACAGTTATGATTTAATATTCCAAGTTCTGATTTGGACAGAGAAAATAAGATGGATAGATGAGTTCTTAAGATGCTCAGGAAATAATGTAGATTGAAAGCATCAAGTGTATTTTCCTGGACGCAATTTTTTTCCTGTTGGAAGGATAGAATTAAAACCTCAACTCTGCAGAAATAAGTAACAAGTAGTTCCCATTTTCCCATTTTTATAAGTTCTGAGAATTTCCTACAAATTTTTTATGCTACCTATGTGAAGAATCAATATCTATCTATCTATCGCTCCCTCCCTCCCTCCCTCCCTTCCTCCCTCTCAGATTAGGATAAATGAAGAGTTTTCCTTGAATCAGGGCAAGTTGTTAAAGACTGTAGCATATTTTGCCTTGAATGATCAGGCATCCCAATGTGAAACATGCATTATTACAGAGATAGCCACGTTGACAGTTGCCCACTGACAAAATTATTCCGCTCAATTATATTAACAAAAAAAGAAATCTTACCCTGTGTTAAGTGTAGCCAGTATATATCAGGAATAGTTACCCTGCTTCAAACTCTTACAAGGTGATAAAATTAACATTGCCTGTCTGATTTTCTATAAGCAGCAGCCAGGTAGCTCCTCCGAGTTTCACTGCTTTCTCTTCTTAACCACTTCAGTTTATTGGCAGAATATTCTTTTTTAAAGACCATACTTGGGAAAAGTGAATGAAATAGATTCTTGGCAAATATTTCTCCAAATTTCCACCAATTTATGAATGTGAGGGAGGGGGGAAAAGAAAAAAGCAATTTTGATACCAATACCCTTGAGAATAGAAAGTGCCTTTTCTTACAAAAATTTTTAAATAAGGAGAAGAAAAAAAAATTATGTATCGAGAAAATTTAAGTACTCATACTATGATGTATTTTATGCTTAGTTTTCCAGTGGGGTTATGAACTCAGTTTTCCCATACACCAGTGGGTCAGTATATAATGGAAGCACGAACCATTTAGTATTACAAAATTGGAAGTAGATACAGTTTTTGCTTTACAGAATAGAAATTAAATTTAGTTGGAAAGGTGATTCCAGTTGTTTCTCAATTAATTTTTTTAACTTTTTATTTAAGAACAAAAATACTTCTGGCAGCCCATGTGCCAAGTTTATGTTAAGCAACATACACTTGTTAAGCAACATACAGTGGGTCAGATTTCTCATCGCAAATAAATCCGACACAAATGATTGCTTCACATTTTAATGTTTTAAGACATTTATAGGTAATTAAGTTTATTCTTTAAGAGTGAGGATCTGGTTAAAGAAGTTTTGAGAATTTTTTTCCCCACAATTTATTGTTTATTCATTCAGAATCATGTCAATAACAAATAGTAATAAGCATCCTTATAGCAAATGTTTATTTCTCTGTCAAAAATTGTTCTCAATGGTATTTTAAAGGGACAGATTGTATTTTGAGACATTAAAATCCTATACACCTAAGCAAGATAGTTTGGAAGTAATGCCTAAATTAGTGTTCATTTAATTAATTGTCAATCAAAATATCATTTGAGGAAACAAATTCCTCAGTTGTCAGGTTATTTCTTGGTTTCTCAGCATCTAATGTAGACCCAGAATTACATTAAGTGAATAAACTATAGAAAATCTTGTAGGTTTTCTTGCACATGGTCAGGCTATTTCTTGATGAAAGGTCAAGTAGCAAGACATAGTACTGACTTTTGTCCCGAATCAACTAGCTACTAGCACCGTAATTTTGAGAAGTAACAACTCTTATGCAGTTCTGTTTCCTCTTCCCGTGGGGTTGAAAGTAATATCTACTTTACATCATTGCTATCTGTCTAGCCCCACCCTGCCAACATAAAATTTGACTCATGATGGTCCATGCTGTGATTATTTTGTTAGACACCTAGTTTGATGAAGATACATAATATTCATCTATTCACTGGCTTATCAATTTTTGTATTTAACCAAATCTCCAAGAAGAGTGGCTGAGACCCATGTTTATACTGGTGTATCCTCCGTGCCTAGAAAATAAACACATAAAGACAAATATTAGGCCATTAAGACAATATTTGTTATGATGAATTAAAACAAATATACAATGTGTCCATTGACTTAGCAAGGAAAGTATAGACCAAATCTGTATTTGGGGAAGATAGTTCAGGAATTTCCTAGTCTTGGTGACTCACTCTATCTTCACCTAGAAGCGTCTTTGAAAGATCTCAAAAGCCTCTATCCTGTCCCATTCCAAGTAGAATTTTGCACTTTAACACTGATGTAGATGAATTTTCAGATTTCCAAATATGTGAATAGCACAAATCTACAGAAAAGTGTTTGTCCAAGGACAACTTATTAAACATTTGGAAATTCTCAGAAAGTTAAACATAGTTTTACATTATCTATATGAAAGTATAACAGGCATTAAAATCCTACATCTCAATTTAGAAACTTGCATTTGCCAATGGACAGCAAGAAATGCTTTCTTTATTAGTAGTTAGGTTGAGATTTCATAGAATTCTTTTTAATTAAACGTGACCTTCATATGAGCCAACTTTTTTTTTTGCCATGAATGCCAATTTGAGTGTAAGATGCACATTCTGCAGTGTAATTCAAATAGGAAAGAAACAATCTCATATTTTTTCTACAAATCAAAACCATGTGTGACTATAGTGTGCCTTAAAAACTAATTTTGTGAAGCTCATGAGAAAAATGGAGTTTATACTCAGTGTCTCACTGCTAGATTTTATGTCCAAACTGGTATTTCCAGTCTTTGTTTTCAAAAAGTTCATTTATGTCTATAGGTCATTACCATGTTCTTGCTGGAACTCTTTCTCCCCTTTCTCACCTAGCGAATTTCAACACCAAGACTCAGATCAGGAGCCACCTCCTCAAAGCAACTCAGCCTCAACTTCAGCTTTCAGGTTCAAACCTTCTGTGCTGGGAGATATTTATTAATTATTATTATTATATTTATCAGAGTTTGTGTCTGTCTATTACACCAAACCTGCACCATCCATGTAGTAGCTGTTAACCACATGTGGCAATTTAAATATAAATTAAACGTAGTTAAAAATTGAGTTTTCAGTTAGCTGCTACATTTCACAGGCTCAGTGGCCACATGTGGCTCATGGCTACATACTGGGCAGAGCAGATATAGACTGTTTCCATCATTGGATAATAGAAAGTTCCAATGGCCAGAGATGTGCTTTACTGAGTATTTTCAAAGAGCCCTTTTTGCCCTGACATTTACATTATCATCATCTGGGATAGTTCATAGCATGTCAAAGATTGTCAATAACTAACTTCTAAACACAACTGAATGGGCGCATTAGAGGCACGCTTGCATAGAAAACAGAATCAGACTGTGTGGTGTTCTAGAAGAAAGGTTAGAATTTCTAATCCATGGAGGTAGCATGAAGGCAAATTTGAGTTTAGAGTAAAAAGCAGCTTTTCCTCAATAGACTTACTAGAAAATGAAATGGGCTTCTTGGTCAGATACTGAGTATGGGCCCCAAAATCATTCCGCTAAAGCCAAATGATCACCTGTCTGGATCCCAGTGCGACAGATCCCTGATCTAGGATGAGGATTGCAACTAGAAGAGAATAATCAAGACAGGAGAGAGAGGGAAAGGGAAGGGAGTGGGTCGATAGAGGGAAGGTTAGTAGGGGGACCACACCTATGGAGCACGTTGCAAGTACAAGTTGTATCTATCAGGTGTAGAACACATGTGTCTTAATGCTGTAATTGGGTAAATTAGTGAAAGCTATGTTGATCAGTAGGATGTAAGCATTCCAATTTGTACAAATAATCAGCACATCGAATCCCCCCCACACACACACACACAAAAGACTGTTATTCTCATGAGTGACATTTGAGAAAGTTTTGTAAAACTCTCGAGAAACTTTGACTACCTGTCACATGTCAGCCTTTGGCTGTCAACAATGATCCCTGCTTTGCTTGAAAATATCTCAACTGTATAATTTTCTTTTCTTAGGATAGTTTTTACTAAAACTAAGGTAGATTTTAAATTTAAAATCTTAAATTTTCTGTTAGTATCTTTTTCTTTTTCTTAAGAACACCTGTCTGAAGTAGAAAACTGAAACAGGAATTAAATGGTTGGTAGGAAACGAACACCACACTTAATAAACAAAATGTCATTGAGAAAACAGTATCATATGAGATATCGAGTAAAAGAGAGTTGGGGACACATCGCGTAGATTTTTCAGACATCTGCTTTTTAAAATAATTGAATCCCACGGCGTGTGTTGGAGGCGGTGGGTTGCATGGATATTCTATAACTATTGAATGGGAAGGGATTGGATGCAAATAGGTCCTGTTTTTCAATCCCATTCTGATTTGAACAGAGAAAGCCCTACAGATTAATTGAACCATTGCAATAATCTGTTTTGGTTTTTTTGAGCAACAATTTTGTTTTGTATTTTGAACTCTGTTCAAAACCGGCACGATTCTAACTATAAAACAACAGCCCGGGCACTGAGAAAGCATTAGAAATGGATGTTTCCATAAAACGAGAACTGTTTGCATTGCTGAGGACATGAAGCAGAATGCACTTTTTAATACATGAAATTCAATGACCTTTGAGGTAGAATGTTTCACTTCATTTGCTGGGGGATTCGAGCACTTTCTCATATTTAGAGAGGGCGGCTGTGCTGGCGACGTAGCATGCGCAGAATAGCTGATAGCAAAGCCTGAAAAAGGGCTTCAGGAAGGAAGAAAGTGAATTTGGGCTTCCCAAAGAATCTTGATTTCATATCTGACAAAATCGGTTGTTACACTGGATGTTTGGGGCAAAATTTTTCTTCTATCAGTGAAAGAGCTTCTAGCTCTGTTAAATGGGAATATAAATATCCTCCCTTTCAAAACAGTGAGAGAAAAAATGGCATTGACCAAACAATTCTAGCTGGAGAAAGACCTGGTGTAGAGGACTATAAATTTGCATTGTTTAAAGCCACCCAGTATGTGGTAGTTTATGATAGTTTTCACCTTAGGAAACGAATAGTACACACAGACAAGTTAGCCAGTTCTGCTTCTTATTTCTCAGTAAGATCTTAGAGAAACCGATTGAGTGGACATTGATTTGGAAGATCACATCCCAGTCAGTCCCCTGGATGTTGCCCCAGTGTTCCCTCACCTTATCCTCTGACGACTATGTTGGCTGTTTCCTCGTTGCTTTCCTGCTAAGTCAAAAATAGCTGGGGAGTGGGGAGGGGCTAGCAACAACTCTCTGAAATTATAAGCAACATTTAATATTTGCATACATACAATTTTCTGAGGCTGCAGTTCCCTTAATTTTATCATTCTTTCCAAAGACTAAGACTTAGAGTCTTAGCACTTTTAACAGTAGGGTTTCAGAATAGTCAAACTGTTAGGATAAGCCACATAAATCCTTTTCAAAATCTAGACTCTATCAGACCAACAGCTCAGGGACAGGGTCTTGGAGCCAAAAGTGTGTTGCAGACAGCTGATTATGGTTCATGAAAACCAAGTGGTAGATGATTGGGGTTTTTCAAGCCAGTGGTTGAGCACAACCATTATTAAAATTACGTTTTATATACTCGCATGTATTATATTAAAAGCAAGGTGATAAATACTTATCATTTACTACTTCCTTATTATTTTTGCTACATTTATTTACATCTATTGCATTTCCATGATAGGCATACCATGTAAGAATATATTACTGTGTATCTTTTCCCAACTCCATGTTCAGAGAAACCACATTGGTAGCTTGACATCAGTCATGGTAGAAAGATTGTAAAGGAAACTGGCAAAATTCCTGGTGGAGTTTTTCCCTTCCCCACCCCCAACCAAGATAAATTGATAGTATTTACCAAGCTACTGCTGATTCAGACTTGATTGATTGTTCACCCTGACATTTCCATGACTTTGAATATTAACGAAGAATATACGACTAGCCTGCAAAGAAAGCCCTTGAACAAGGTGAAATAGGGCATTTTCTTATTGAAGAATTCATAGAACGTTTGACATAACAGTGCTTTAAGTCTAGATATGACCTTTATGAATATAAAAGAGTTGTCGGTTCTCCAATTACAAATTTTGCAGGGCACAAGATGGCATCATCTTTCTTGGGACTTAGTATGACCAATTATTCTTTTAAAGTGGATCAAAGATTAAAGTAAAAAAGTTCATAACTTCCTCAAGACTTTTGCTCTTCTGTATTCCAGATTTTGTATAACTGAGTAGCAATGTTAAGAAAACTGTAAATCTTATTTTGCGTTTGAAATAAAACCTTTTCTCTTGGGTGACTTTTCTGAAAAGTTTCAATACTACCTCTGAGCCACAAGGGACTATTTTTTGTTTAATTATGTTACATTGATAAATTAATTTCTCTGGTTATTTGAAGTAAATCATATACAGGTGTTTGTTATGTTCTTTATTATCTTTTTCCCCCTTAGATACAATAATGAATTTTATCATTCATCATAGAGATCAGGGAAAAGTCCTCCTTTAATTTTTAATTTTTTCAGTTATTTTTCCCTGGAACTGCCCATGTAATTGTGATTACAGAATGAAAAACTCATTCTGGTCACCTAATGAAGATGTTTCTGAAATTCTTCTGTAGTTTCATCAACTCCATTATGTAACAACTATATTTCACAATCTGAACAAATTACTAGAACCATAAAAGAAAACATTGGTAGGCTTCACTCTATGAAAAACACAATTAAAATTTTTGTCTTCTATTTTTATGGTTTTATAATCCAAACAGAAAGGCAAATGAATAGATTTTTCTTGACATGCAATTATTTCATTACTGTCTGGAATTGGCAAAAAATAAATAAATAAATAAGGACACCAATGGGCATTAATATTGCTTAATTTTAGCCTTTTCAAGTTTCCTTCAGTTTCCTAGTTCTTGCACATTTTGACACTATTTCTATCCTTGAGCCTCCCACTGTATGAAATATAGCAAAGTGTTTTCAGGGCAGCGTCCATGAAGAGTTAACACATGACAGACTGGCCCAAATGATATTGTCTTATAAGTGAGAGGTGGTAAGGGAAGAATAATCCTCATCATGATGAAATGTCAAATTTGAAAATAATATACTTTGCTGCACATCAGCTGACAATGCTGGAATTACAAATTCCCTCCTTAGAGTCCAGGTTTCCTCTTTTTCTGGTCAAGATGGCACTGTTGTATCACCTCCCCTGATATAGGCAACGTGACCAAGACAATTGACAATGACCAAGTAATCCACAATAGACCAAAGATTGTTATTTGGCTTTTGGTGAGATTCAAAGTCAACTTACTTTGATTAAACTTTGATAGTGCAATTCTAAGCACTATCGCTTTAATTATATCCTTTCCCCCCCTCAGAACTTTAATACTAAGCACATGACAGATGTTTTTAAAACATTTGTTTTTGAAGCAGCATTGGCCTTGAAAAGACAAATGGGAGAGGTTGTGAGGATAGAAAGATAGATTTGCACCTGATATGTTTGTTGGCAAGACTGAATGGCTCTCCAGTGAGAAGCTGCATCAGCGCATGATCTTTACAAAAGCTCAGAAGGGAAATGGCAAGTTTCCTTTGTGTGTATTTCTTTTCATGCTGCCAACATATAGGGAGGCTGCCTGTCAAGGCTTCTTGACAGAGAAAGAAACTCTATCCTTAGGACATAGCTGGTATTTTTAAGAGCCAAGGATACATAGCTTTAGGGAGAAAAATTGGTAATGTGCTGAAAACAAACCTCTATCACCTGATTCTCACTAGACTATGTGGGACCAATGCTGTGAAGAGTGCAGGTGCAGAAAGGCACAGACTGTGCTCCCCACCACATCCTCCTCCTCGTCTGTTTCCTGAGCAACTTGGCTTCTCAATGGCCAGACCTTGGATGACTAATTAAAATGCTAAAAGAAATCACTATTCTTTAATTAAATAATGGATTATTGAAGGCAAACCATTCAATACATTGAAATGCTATTAAACTAAGAGGTCCCTTCTTCTTGGATCTTTAATGTTCCTTAAGACAAATAACATGACCCTGGGGTCAGTGACAGAGTGTGCGTGGGGACTGAGAAGAGAGAGGGACTTTGGTAGAACTTCACCAAAGTAGGAAAATACATCAAATCATACCCGTCTCTTATCAACTACGCACACTACTTGTGATCTCTAAGTGGTGTTCTTGGGTCCTAAATGTTATTAATTATGAAAGTTATAGATAAAGCTTTTAGAAAGGGTGTATACCCCCTTTGTTTTTCTTTTTTTTCTTTTTTTCAGAAAAAGAAATAAGAGAGCTGCCTTCTTAAGACATTCCATCCTGATGAGCTAGGGTGCCGGCCACATACACGAGGGCTGGCAGGTTTGAACCAGGCCTGGCCCAGGCCTGCCAAACAACAATGACAACTACAACAAAAAAATAGCCGGGTGTTGTGGCGGGTGCCTGTAGTCCCAGCTACTTGGGAGGCTGAGGCAAAAGAATTGCTTAAGCCCAAGAGTTTGAGGTTGCTGTCAGTTGTGATGCTATGGAACTCTACCAAGGGCAACATAGTGAGACTCTGTCTTAAAAAAAAAAAAAAAAAAAAAGACATTCCATCCTTGCCTCAGCACCTGATATATTTATAATGTAAATATAGATGGAGCCTTAGGCTCTAATTTATGGTGAGGGCCAAAGATGAGGGAAAAGAGATGAGGATTTGTGTTTGTTTGGTCATGTATGTCTTTGGAAAGCTGTAAGAGGAGTCATATAAAAACATTTATTCATAATACCATAGACATACACACACATACTCAGAGACACAGCTCTCTGATAGTCACCTCCTGTTAAGGCGTTCATGAGTGATCAGTGTTCATTGAAACTCATGCAGTGTCTGATATCATTCCAGTGTTTGGTACATTCAAGCTCTATAAGGTATATTTGGCTTGGGTGTAGTTTATGTGTGTGTGTGTGTGTGTGTGTACACGCACACATGCACATGTGCACTGTGTATACATGTATTTTATATACATCCCTCATCAATATTTCACTCAGTTATTTACTACTGATTGGAAATGTCACTTAACCTCATTGAACCTCAGTTTCCTCATAAATAAAATGAGACTGATCATTTATTGTGTCATTTAAAAATAAAATTATTTGACATAAAATCTTTAGAAATATGTTTGGCTCCTTTTAAGTGCTAGTTTAAGGGGTCTGTCCTGTGAAACCCTTCAAAATGTATGAATGATTTTCTAGGTGTGTCCAAAACACCTTTTATATAGACCTTTTTATCAGATTTTCTTTTCTTTCTTTCTTTCTTTCCTTCCTTCCTTCCTTCCTTCCTTCCTTCCTTCCTTCCTTCCTTCCTTCCTTCCTTCCTTCCTTTTTTTTTTTGAGACTCTATCACCCTGGGTAGAGTGATATGGTGTCATTATAACTTACAGCAACCTCCAACTTGGGCTCAACCTCTAACTTACAGCCTCCAACTGACCCTTTTGCCCCAGTTTTTTTTTTTTATTTTTTACCAGAGACAGGGTCTCATTCTTGCTTAGGCTGTTCTCAAACTTATGAGCTCAAGCAATCCACCCACTTGGGTCTCTCAGAGTGCTAGGTTACAGGCATAAACCACTGTGCCCTGCCCCAGATTTTCAAAAGACCTTATCCCTTTATAATTTCACATGTCCATTACCACTGGAAGATGATCCATTTTTCAATAGGAAACATCTGTTAGTTAATCTTTCTATATAAATGAATGTGTGTGTGTGTGTTTGTGTATTTTCCCTCAAAGTTTATTTGGGTAGTATTTTTGAGGTTGAAAGTAATTACTTCTTCCATTTGTCATAAAGCCACTTCTTTGAGTGGCAGTATAGTTTCTTAAGTACATACAATTTTTTGTGATTATGAAGATTTCAAAAATGCAAAAAAATATAGAGAATTTTATGACAGATGCCAATGTACTCGTCTCTCAGCAATAAGACCTCCTAATTTAGGAATTTGTGTTGTAAAGTGGTCAGACTGGAGATGATGTTTCATAGTCTGTCTTTTCTAAGTTGTTCAACAAGGTCTGTTGTTTTCTTTTTTTCCTTCCTTCCATTAAGTGTGGTTCCTTGTGCTAGTGCCAAGAGATGCGTATGTGGGCATGATCTGATTATTCTTCCTCTAATCCAGGGAGGAGAAATGCAAATTAGAAAAGCTTCTATTTTATAATTGCTATGGTTTGAATATGTCTTTCAAAGTTCATGTGTTGGAAACTTGATCTCCAATGCACCAGTGGTGGGAAATGGGACCCTAATAAGAGGTGAGTAAGTCAAGAGGGCTCTGCCCTATTAATGGATTAATGTGGCTACCACGGGAGTAGGTTTGTTATAGAAGTGAGCCTGGGCCCAGCGCTCTCTCGCTCTTGTGCTCTCTTGCACTCTCTTGCCCTTCTGCCTTCTGCCATGGGATGATGATGTACAAAGGCTCTGACCGGATGTGAGCCCCTGGGTCATGGACTCTGCAGCCCCCAGAGCTGTAAGAAATTACCCAGGCTCATGTATTCAATTCTGACAATATAAAACAGATTAAGAAAAAAAACAATAAAAAATAACGGAAGCAATTGCCTACATAATTGAAGAAGGTGATTCTGTGGACACTGCATATTTTAAGGAAAAATCCATCCCTTCTCCCCACATTTTAACTTTAATTGTATTACGGGTGTGCAGATCCCTTGTCTCCATTCTGCTATCTGACCTTACTTTAAATAAGCTTATAATAAACACACAGGTAAATACACTGAGGCTATGTTTGAAATCTGTCCACTAGCATGGAGTCTTTCCCCAATGTATATTACAGTTGTTTTTTGTGTATTTTTCCTCCTCATCATCATTTGAATGTGAAGAATGGAAGTACGCACAGGAAGTGCCACATGTCCGCTCCACTGGGGGATTCTCTGGTCTTCCCTTGTCAACAAAGCCCAAACATCCCTTTAGAGCAGGAACCTGTGCGTGGATCAGTGGAACAAGCATGGCATCTTCTTCTGGGTGGCAGTTTGTTCAGAAAAGTCAGGTGTCACAGAGTGAGACAATGGCAAAACCAAGCGCATTCAGATAAGCTTTGGTCTGTGGTGGTGGGTTTGGTTTTTCTTGTTTTTTTTTTTAAGTTCACATAGATGAGCCTTCAGTCATTATGTATTTTGTTTGTTTTGTTTTTCTGAGACAGAGTCTCACTCTGTGGCTCTGGGAAGAGTGTTGTGGCATCATAGCTCACACTCAAACACAGTGACCCTCTTGTCTCAGCCTCCTGAGTACTGGGACTACAAGCCCCCACCACAACTCCCAGCTAGTCTTTTGTTGGTTTGTTTTGGTCTATTTTTAGTAGACTGTTCAGACTGGTCTCAAACTCCTGAACTCAGGTGATACATCCACCTCAGCCTCCCAGAGTGAGTGCTAGGATTACAGGTGTGAGCCATAGCTCCTGGCCAGTCATATGTCTTTATGTCACATTTCTTTTGTGTTAACAGATTTTTTTGCTGATATGATGAGCACAGAAATCCAAACCTACTCCATATCTCCTGACAAACAAGTAGAGTTTATCTCCTGAACCTGCTAAAATGGATGTGTAAGCAATGCAATTAAAGGTCTAGTCAGTTGTCTTCTTCATAGATTGATTAGAATAATTATTCTCCAGCCTGGCAACACTCCTTTCAAATGTGTTCTTGTCCTCTGAATTGATGCTAAGTATAAAGCAAGGGTCTACATTCTTAACCCAGTGAAAATGCAACCTAGAAAAATGAAAAAAATGATGGAAAAAATGGGGCGACTAGAAAAGGAAAAACTACCTATATACTCGAGTATAAGCCGAGTTTTTTCCGACACAAAATTTGTGCCGAAAAACCCAAACTCGGCTTATACTTGGGTCATACAGGTTATTTGATTCGGTGCGCGCACACCTAATCAAATGCACATAGTCTCCAGTCGTCTCCTGCCGTCTGCTTGAGGGGGCGCAGGTCTTCAGCTCAGATTTTTTTTTTTTTTTTTTTTTTTATTATAGATAAAAATATGAACCATAGATGTGGCCCAACCCATCACCCTCCCAAACCTCCCCCCTCCCTTCCCCTTCCTTGGTCCTTTCCTCATAGTCTTGTGGTATAGTTGGGTTCAGTTTTAAAGTTGTCGTTGCTAGTTTACAGTTTATATCTTTAGTGATAAATATTGAAAAGCATTTAACCTACTAATTCCTCAATTATTGTAATTGTTTTGTGCATATATTTTTATTTTTGAAATTTACCAGTGGCTGCTGCATTTTCCACCTCAGCTTATACTCGAGTCACTAAGTTTTCCCAGTTTTTAGGGTAAAATTAAGGGGGTCTGCTTATACTCGGGTCGGCTTATACTCGAGTATATAGGTACTTTGGAGATGCATTTTTATGATAGGAAGTTTCATGGGAAAATATAAACTTGGGTGGCTTGGTGCCCACGCTCAATGGATAGGGTCACATACACCAGGGCTGGTGAATTCAAACTTTGCCTGGGCCTGCTAAACAACAATGACAACTACAACAAAAAAACAGCCAGGTGTTGTGGTGGGCGCTGGTAGTCCCAGCTACTTGGGAGGTTAAGCCAAGAGAATCTCTTAAGCCTAAGAGTTTGAGATTGCTGTGAGCTGTGACTCCACAACACTGTACTTCTAACACCGAAATGCTAAACTCAAGAATCCAGATGAATGCTAAACTGTATAAATTTGATAATACTTTGTAAAATTAAACTCTACCATTTTACTAGGCTATTAGTTTTGACTTATATAGAGGTTGGTCATTCATTCACACTAGCCACGTAGAAAATAAAGACAGATGTCAAACCATCATGTAAGTGCAGCTGGTTAAATTAATTTCATTATTACTTATATGCTACTCTGACCTGTCAGTTCTGGTGAGTTGAGCATTTAAGTCTTAAGTCCTGTCAATAAATATCTGGCTGCTGGTCCTTTTCCAGCAGGGCATGACAAGGTCATGATCTTTTGCATCCTCCTTTTGCTATAAATGATGACCATGGGCACCAATAAGGTTATTTTATTGAATGTGTTGTACAGTAAGAAATGACATACTCAACTGTAAGTTATTAATCACTATAGACAGATTTGAAGTGGATTTTGCAACAGGCTCTGTAAATATGCCAAGAAGATTAAAAAATCAAAAATGGAAACCAAAAGCAAGAAAACAAAACCCATAGCTGAAGTGATACAACTGATTAGATTGTTTGTGTTTACTTCAAGATTCATACATAGAACAAATTAATTTGCATCCGGCCTTATAGAACTTAGATATCTTGTCTCTCTAAGGTTATATTGTTATGGCTGTGATAATTTAGGGAGCTGTGGTTACTTGTAGAGAAATCCAAAATGATAATGATAAATTTCATAATAAATTTATGGTAAGTTTGGATGTGGGTGTCAGCCAAATGTTAGAGGAAAGTTACAGGTTTCAGAATAGAAACTGAAACTCCCATCATTTACTTTTTTCCTGAGTAAATGCATATGTGCATACGTATATAATAATATGTAATTTTGAGTGTGTGTGTGTATAACACAAATATATATTTGGAAGTGCAAAATTATTTGTTCCCAATATGGCAAAATTGCAAATGAGTTTGCAATTTGAGATTGCAAACTCAAATGCTTCAGGACCAGAAAATTAACATGACATTAACATGAAGTGTCCCCTGTTATATAACAGGAAATGCTGGGATGGGAAATGTGGCCAACTGAAGAATTCATGGCTTATTTAAAGCCCTTCTCATTCAATTTTCTGACTGAAAGAATTTCTTTTAGCCAATTCAAATGCTGATGATTTTAACAAGCAGACTTCTGGATTTGGGGATTTGGACTGAAACCTTTAAATGATTACTTGAACAAAATTCATCTAAAATATGTTAGGTAAGGATGAGAAAGATTTTAATATTCCAAGATTGAAAACACAAAGTACCACCGGGAATATGTACATAGTATTACCAAAGACTATATCTGGATGATATATGTAAAAATGGTTTTAGGATTCTTACCTAAGAAATTCAACTATAGTAAGAAAATATTAAATTTGTAGTGACTTACTTTGAATTTCTTGGTGAAAATTGCCCTGCTAATGCATTTTATTCAGTAGATTTAGCTCACTCTTTTGTATTTATTGGTTGCTAGCATTTTAGTTTGCTTAGTTGTTTTGCTGACTGTGGACTACTTTTACCATTGATCATTAGTATCTATTCTGCTTAATTACACTTCTGTTGATATCTCAGTAATTTCTCTTTAATTTGCTTTCAAGGAAGTTGTTGGAAACTGAAAACTTTAACCATTTCCATTGCTCCAGGATACATGTCTGTCTGATTGCATTTATCTTTTCCCAAAGAGAATATGTTCTACGGAGAAAATATTTACAAGTCTTTCTTGCTCTACCTGTCAGGTGCTTATAATGCAAAACTTTAATTTAATTATAAGTGGAACATCAGGATTTCAAATACATCCATATTAACTACTGAATAAGTGTAAAATATTTTAAGCTGTGTCACATTTCTTTTTAAATTAGCCATTTTTCTACCACTGGCTGCCACATTTCTAGAATATTTGTAAGTAAGTAGATGGCAAATATATTATACTTACAGTTATTAATGAAATCCAGAAATATATATTTAGAAATAATATCAATATATACTTTATTAATACTGATAAAATAATAACAGTTTTTATATAGGCAGAAAATGAAAACACTTCTAAATAACACAGCTGGTGAATTTCTGCTTTCAACAGTAATTCCAGAAGTACTAATTACAATAACTGGTGTATATTACACAACCCATATTCCTATGCCCCTACAGTTTAGACTTATATTAAAGATGCAAATGTGCCTTTTGATGTCGGAATATTTCTGGAAAGAATAAATTTGAACATCTAGGTTAAGATGATGGGAGTAGACCATTATAATTAACCTCATTGATAATCCCCTTGACACTCTGTGAAGTCATCATCTCAAAATATTTCCATATCACAATATTTATGAGTGATGGGAGGAATTATCTAGTTTTTGAGCCCATATGACAAGAGATGGAATCTTTCCTATTTATTTAAAACTCATCTTGAATGAACAAAAAAGAATCCAGAAGATATCGTATAAATATATTTATAAGTTTTTATTATTCTATAAGGCTTGAAACCTATTGTTTCAAATAAAAGATGGATATGATGTAATAAAAATCAGGGATGTTCATCCAAGTCCAGAATCTTTATTTACTATATTAAATTGTCCCTGGCATTACCACTAGAAGTTTTGGATTAACTATATCCATATGATGGCATCAGTAAGGCATCAGTTACATTGATTACATGATTAAGGACATGGTGCTGGTGGTTTTAAGTATAGAGTTAAATAAAAAAAAGTGAAGACAAGAAATCTTTATAGATTCTTATAGTTCTAAATTCAGGTTTCTAAATTAAATGACTTATTTTTAGGCCATAAACTGGAGTTTTGTATCAATAAATATTTCTCTAAGCCATAGATGGTGGAATAGTCAGTCCGTTTGTATGTATTATATTAATAATAAGAAAAGCCAAGCTGCTTGGCATTAAGTGGGTTGGTTTAAAGTTCTGATTAGATCATTTGGAAATTTAAAAAGCCAATCATATTTTCAGATGCCTTTAACTGGATGCCCCAAATTAAAAAAATTTAACTTCTCAGTATGTTTCACCTATCAGCTAACTAAACTGAAAACATTTGCCCTGTTGGTTCTCCAAGTGAATGGCATTGCAATAATCTAATCATGCTTTGAACTTTATTATTGAACCCCTAGAGTGACTTTTCTAGGTGGATGCAATGAAGCAGCAGGAACAACTCTGGGAAATACATGTGACAGATGTTTCTAAAATCAAATCCATCAAATATTACTACTTTAAATTCATTCAAAACTGATTAGACCCACTTGTATGATACTGCCTCATACTGGTTTTGTTTAGTTTACTGAATGTTGCAATTAATCTTTGAAAAAATTTAATTCATCCCCAAGCTTTTTTCACGCCATGATCGGTTTGTGTAAACCTTCTGAAACAAAATACCCTATCTAATTTGATCTGTTGTCATGATTGAAAATAGAAGTTGATACTGCTTTCTTTCTACCGTGATATAATTAAGATGCCCATGCTTCTCTAATTAATCTAATCTAAAAATGCTTTGGCTATTAGATATCCTAATAGAATATAATGCATTGTTTTTCTTTCTTATCTCTGTCATTAGTCAAGAAAATTAATTGTGCCAAGTTTGAAACACACCCAATGCTTATTTACATATTCAGATTTTAAGCTAGATGCCTTTATAAAATATTATCCATTATTTATTAAGTAGAATTGCACTCAAGAACCATGTTAACAATGTTTAAAATAATTATAATACATGATGTTTATATATATATATATATATACATATATATACACATACATATACACATCCCCTAATTAATGTATTCAGGGGAGACATAATATAATAAATCTAATGTATTTAGTACAATATATTAAGTAATATATAATTTATAATAATATAATTAGATATATAAAATGTATATGCTCTAAACAATTACATATAATACTTATAATATTTTGTATGTTATATTAATATCTAAGATAAGTAAATTAAATTCCCTTTACATTGCCCACTGTGAAAGGAAACAGAAAAAAATGAATAATCATCTGAGAAGAAATTCAGTAAATGGCCAGTTTGAGTACATTATTAGTCATCATAGAGCATACTCAATTTTTGAAATAAATAAATAATGCTAATATTTTATCAAAATTAAATAGGGAAATGTAAACAGGAAAAAAGGTGGATATTAATTTTTCATTATAACTACTTGTGTTCAAATGTATTATTAAATAGGAACATTTTAAAGTGTAAATTTAATTAAATGAATCACTCTTGCTCAGGTTTCTCTGAACTCATTGGCTCAAGGGGTCCTCCCACTTTGCTAATCTAGAGTGCTAGGATTACAGGTGAAAGCCAACATGCCCAGCCTCAAACATCTTTTTAAAATGAAAATTTTAAGGCTAATAAAAGATGTAAATGGAAAGACTTAGAACACTGAGATAAAATTGATATATAAAAGTATTTTTGATTGTGAAATGCATTTCCTAAGTGCCTATGTTGAGAGGAAAATTCAGATTAATTTGAATTCATAAGCATTCTGCTACTAAACATGATTTGGATTAAACCACCCACCCCCCTTTTTACTTATTAAGCTCATGGGTTCCATCTTAATTTTTTTTTCTATCAGTTAATTTTTTCATATTTTCCACATTAACCTACATAGAACAGGCTTAATCAGTTCTTGATCCTGGTACATATTTATATTATATTGATTATATATGATAGTTTTGAAACCCTAGTAAAGAAAAATGTATATATAGAAAACTGCTCAACATCAGTGGTCATTTTGGAAATGTTTAATAAATTAAACAACATTTTTGGTTTTGGGATTTTGTTATGTGGGCTACTCTTACTGGGGTTAGGTGATGTCTCAAAGTAGTTTTGATTTGCATTTCTCTAATGATTAAAGATGATGAGCTTTTATTCATGTGTTTGTAGATTTTACATCTGTCTTCCTTAGAGAAGTTTCTCTTTAAGTCCCTTGCCCACCCTGAAATTGGGTCACATGTTCTTTTCTTGCTAATAAATTTGAGTTCTCTGTGGATTCTGGTTATTAGACCTTTATCAGAGGTATAATCTGCAAATATTTTCTCAAATATTTCAAATATTCTGAGGGCTGTCTGCTTGCTTTACTCACTATGTCCTTGGCTGTGCAGAAGCTTTTTTAGTTTGATCAGGTCCCAGTAGTGTATTTTTGATACTGCTTCAATTGCCTGGGGAATCCTCCTCATAAAATGTTCACCCAGGCCGATTCCTTCAAGAGTTTTCCCTGCACTTTCTTCAAGTATTTTTATAGTTTCATGTCTTAAGTT
>CAUYPK010064266.1:0-13818 GCA_963574355.1 Loris lydekkerianus | reverse complement strand
TGAAGCTTACAAAATAGAAAGAATACTGTTTGTGATAATAACTTCTCCCCTACTTTACTATTGTCTCCTTTTAATTTTTTTTATTTATGGCTTTATTACGGTTTAATTGATGTGGTGATCATTGTAATTTTTTCCACTGCCCAAAAACCCACAGTGTTCTAATCAATATCTAGGTTTTATAGCTGTGAATATTAAACCAAACTAAGATAATCAAAATTCATTTCCATCTTTTAAAACGTGATGAGTTGTCTTTCTTGTATGTACATTGCCAATCATTAACGGGTATTACCAAGCAAAGAAGAAGTGGAATATATGTCTTATCTCATATCCAAAACAAAGATTCACCAACTAGTAAAAATGAGTAAGAGGAACACTTTGAGAAAAATGTTATGACAATAATTATTTTGAAGCCAAAAGAGATGGACTCTTATGTATGAACTACCAGACATTTAAAATTAGTAAATATTCATGTCACAAATAAAATAAAATAATTTAGACTTCATCAAAATTGAAAATTTTTGTACATCAAAGGACATTATCAAGAAGGCAACAACCACAGAATGGAAGAAAAATTTTCCAAGTCACATATCTTTTAAGAGACTTGTGTCTAGAATACATAAAGAAGTCTAACAACACAATAGTAATGGTCATTTCACCAAAGAAGTTACATAAATTGGCCAGTAAGCCCATGAAAAGATGTTCAACAAGATTAATCACCAGGAAATGCAAATCAAAACCCAAAGAAGATACCACTTCACATCCACTAAGATAGCTATAATCAAAAAGATAACAAGTATCGGCAAGGAGAAAACAGAACTCTTGCACATTTCTGGTGGAAATATAAAATTGTGCAGCCTCTTTAGAAAACAGTTTGGCAGGTGGCACCTGTGGCTCAAGCAGCTAAGGCGCCAGCCACATATACCAGAGCTGGCAGTTCAAATCCGGCCCGGGCCTGCCAAACAATGACAACTACAACCAAAAAACAGCCAGGTATCATGGTGGGCACCTGTGGTCCCAGCTACTCAGGAGGCTGAGGCAAAAGAATTGCTTACGCCCCGAGCTGGAGGTTGCTGTGAGCTGTGATGCTACAGCACTCTACCATGGGTGATAAAGTGAGACTCTGTCTCTAAAAAAAAAAAAAGAAAAGAAAACAGTTTAGCAGTTCCTTAAGAAATTAAGTGGGTAGGGCATCAGCCCCATATACCGAGGGTGGCAGGTTCAAACCCAGCCCCGGCCAAACTGCAACAAAAAGTAGCCAGATGTTGTGGCGGGCACCTGTAGTCCCAGCTACTCAGGAGGCTGAGGCAAGAGAATTGCCTAAACCCAGGAGTTGGAGGTTGCTGTGAGCTGTGACTCCATAGCACTCTACCAAGGGTGATAAAATAATACTGTCTCAAAAAAAAAAGAAAGAAAGAAAGAAAGAAAGAAAGAAAGAAAGAAAGAAAGAAAGAAATTAAACATAGAGACCCAGAAATTCTACTCCTAGGTATATACCCAAGAGAAATAGAAACATTATGTAAACACAAAAATGTGTACAGGATGTTTATAGAGACATTATTCATAACAGCCAAAATGTGGAAACAACATGAATGTCCATCAACTGATGAATGGATGAACAAAATACTGTATACCCATATAGTGAAATATTACTCAGCCATTAAAAGGCAATGAAGTACGAATATATACTATCACATGGACAGACATTAAACATACCATGCTAAGTTAAAGAAGACAGTCAGGGCCTAACATGGTGGCTCATGCCTATAATCCTAGCATTCTAGGAAGCTGAGGCAGGAGGATTGCTTGAACTGAGGAGTTAAAGACCAGCCTGAGCGAGAACAAGACCTTTTCTACTAAAAGTAGAAACATTAGCCAGGCACCATGGCAGGAGCCTATAGCCCCAGCTACTCAGGAGGCTGAGGCAGGCAGATCACTTGAGACTAGGAGTTTGAGGTTACAGTGAACTATGCTGACATCACTGCAATCTAGCCTGCACAAAAGAGTGAGTAGGAAGGAAGAAAGGAAGGGAGAGAGGGAGGGAGGGAGGAAAGAAGGAGCAAAGGACCCCATGTAGTAGTTATATCCATAATAGCAAAGCTATAGAGATAGAAAGTAGATTAGTGGGCTCAGTGCCTATAGTACAGTGGTTATGGTGCCAGCCACATACACGGAGGCTGGCAGGTTCAAAACTGGCCCGGGCCAGCTAAACAACAATATACAACTGCAACAGAAAATAGCCAGGTGTTATGGCAGGTGCCTGCGGTCCCAGCTACTTGCAAGGTTTAGGCAAGTGAATCACTTAAGCCCAAGAGTTTGAGGTTGTTGTGAGCTATGACATCACAGCACTCTACCAAGGGCAAAATAGTAAGACTCTTGTCTCAAAAAAAAAAAAAAAAAAGTACCTTAGTGGTTGCTTGGGGCTGTCAGGAAGTTGGGGGGTAAGAGGATGAGAGTCAAGGGTACATGATTTCTTTTGAGATGATAAACTACTGTAGTTGGAACTGTGTCCTTTAAATAGGTGAGTTGTATGATATGTGAACCATAACTTAAATGAAGTTGTGCTCTGGGAGACCAAGGTGTGGACTGCCTGAGCAATAGTGAGATCCTGTCTCTACTAAAAATAGAAAAATAAGCCAGGCATGGTAGTGGGTACCTTGCAGTCCCAGCTACTCAGGAGGCTGAGGCCTTGGGCCAGGCTTGAGGCCAAGAGACTAAGGTTGCTGTGAGCTATGATGATGCCGTGACACTGTAACCAGGGCACAGAGACTCTTGTCTAAAAATAAACAAACGAACAAACTAATTAATTAATTAAAACAAAAAGTGAAGTCTTTTCCTTCAGTGAAAGATGACAGTAGTGCAGGTTGGGGGTGATTAACTGGAAGGAATACCACGGAGCAAAAAAATGGAAAGGGGTTGGATATGGGAGTGGAAGGAAAGGGGAGAATCTAGGGTTACTGCCAAGCTCTGTTTATATGTTGGGTGGACAGAGATGTCAGTCACTAAAAGAATCAAAGCAACTAATATTTATACAGTACTTAATTGCCAGGCACTGTTCCAAGCACTTTGCACTTATTAATTCATTCTCTCTTGAACAACCCTGTTAGGTAAGTGCTACTATTATTATCCTCATTTTACAGAAGAGAAAACAGGCTCAGAGAGGTTAGGCAACTTGGCCAAAGTCTGACAGCCAGTAAGTGGCAGAGTTGGTATTCAAACCTGGATATTCTGGCTCCAGGGTCCCTCTCTTAGCCACAGTACTCTGCTGCCTGTCTGGTGTAGTACACTTTCAAATTCAACACAAATATATCCATCATTTGCATGGGCCACGTGGTGGGCCCCAAAGGCACTCTCTCCAATAGTAGATCCCCACATGCCCGCTGTGGCACCACAAGAATCCAGAGCCCCACTATAAAGAAGTCAGCAAACTGCAGATATGGAGCACAGTCCCATATCCTCAGCTCCACCCATTCCAGCTTCAGTTGTCACTGCTTCACTCTAAGGCCACATTCTCAGAGGAGGTGGCCTGGGTTGGGCTGGAGGTGGAGCAAGAGGCCAGCCCAGGAGCACAAACTTGTTTCCAGAGAAATGATGGAAAAGCAAAGAGGAAAAGTCTCATCAGGCAGGCAGCTGGAAAAGACAAACTCGGTGAGCAGTTTATCCAAGGAACCTCCCTGCAGCTGGTCCTGGCCACAGAAACAGAACTCTACCAATCAGGCCTAAGTCATTCATTCCCCTCCAGCCCCAAGGAAGGGGTGATTTCCTGCATGGCTCTCTGGGCATCTCAGGCTCCTCCAAGGGCAGGCCAGGTACACCAGAAGCTGGCTGTCCTGAGGCTAGTCCCCCTGCTTCCTCAGTAGGCCTAGGCAAGCCAGCAGAGAGAACCCAGCAGCCTAAGTTTACTGAGACATCTCAGAAGCCAGGATGCCTCCTGGAGGACAGAGGGCAGAGGCTGACGAAACTAGGCCCCCTGCAGCTCTCTGCCTTGAGGTTCCTGATAGGCAGCTACTGGTCCTTTCCCCATTTACTTGAATTAAACCTCTCCGGATGCCTGTTTTGAATTCAGCCTCATACCGTTGGAGAGACTCCCACCAGAGGTATGCCAGGCACATGATGTTAAATAAATGAATAAAACAGAGGAAATGACTATAATGTGGTCTGAGCAGAGGTATATACATAGTGGTTTAAAAAACTGGTTTTGGATATCTGAATTCAAAATCTCAGCTCCATTTTTAATAGTGACTTTGGACAACTCATTTACTCCTTTGAAACCTCAGTTTTCTCTTAAGTGAGGACAAGGGCACCCACAGAAGCGTATGCTGAAACGAGACACCATGTTCACATTAATGCTGGCAAATAGCAAGTGTTCATAACTGGGAGCTGGTAGGATACTGGTGAGACAGAGTCAAGGAGGAGGAGTAAAGATGGCAGTCCCTACCTGTGGGGTTCATATCTTGTCTGGCTAGTGTGGAGCTACAGCATGGCTGTTTACATACAAGAATGCCCCCCCCCCCAAAAAAAAAAAGAAGTATAAATTTCTGTGAGTCTCAGAAGATGGAAAGATTATATGTGTGCCACCCAAATGTCCTCCAGCCTTGCAGGGCCTTGGGGTCCCCTTTTCCATTTATATCTAATTGAAATGGCTTAGTCCCTGTCCTACATCCTCTGGGCAGCCCCTGCCCAGCTCTGTTTTTTACCAGGACTCTCCAAGGCTTGCTGTCCTGGCCTTGCCTCTCAATTTGAACTCCTGCTCTTGCTAAACTCTTCATCACTGGGCTAACTAGTGTTCTCTCTCAACTCCACAGGAAGCATTGCCTCTTTCCCTTCATTCCTAAAGCTCTGCACATATAAGGTTTTGTGTGGGGGACACTTTCACTGAATGTTCGGTGATGCTCCAGGAAAGCTAAACATTCAGAGAATGGGAAACACATTCAAA
Organism: Loris lydekkerianus; assembly: GCA_963574355.1. Taxonomy (NCBI): domain Eukaryota; kingdom Metazoa; phylum Chordata; class Mammalia; order Primates; family Lorisidae; genus Loris; species Loris lydekkerianus. The sequence continues at coordinate 8,885 of CAUYPK010064266.1, read as the reverse complement.
ACTGAGTATGAAGTGTTGCTATTCTGAGATTGTTCTCAGTCCTACCTAGAATTTCTCACTGGTTGACCTTTCTTCCCCTCAGGTTGCTGTCTTTCACTTACTGGGCCTTCTTTTTCTCTGGGAGTTACCACAGGGTACTCAAAAATTTCCCCAAATTTTATACGCTTCTGATCAAGGCCATGCCCAAAGACCCTTGTCTTTTCAAAACAAAAAGGCCCATCATATTTTTCCAATAATAAAAAAGCTATGGGGCTTCAGAAAGGGATGTGAATTTGCATTTCTCCTTTTCAACTAGCCTTTTCCCCTGCTTACATACAGTTTGGAAGAAAAGACTCCCAGGAAGTAGTGACCTGGGAAAAGGTCTGGTATCACAAAGAAAGTTCCACAGGCTGATAGGTTGGGAAGGTCCGTGACTGGTGAGGGGAAGGGAACAAGACCCTGTGGCAGGAAAGGGGCCTAAGTTTTGGCACCAGTAAACCCAGCTTCCTGAAGAGAGACAACAGTAAAGGGAAAAGAAAGAGGTGGTGAGACAAATGTTAATCCAAAGGGTCATGTGGAGCCATGGAAGGACCTTAAGCAGGGAAAAAATAAAAGCAAATTTGAATCTCGGAAAAATCACAGAGTAACAAGATGCCCATGGCCAACTATCAGAATAGCAAACTTAAAACAACAGGTGTGGGGGGTATGCAGTGCCCTAACACACTGCTGGGGTACAAATGGAACCCTCATTTCAGACAAGTTGGGGGAAAAGATGGAGAAATAGAGAATCCGAGTGCCCCGAGCTACAAGTTCCAGACTTTCAGAGTGGACAAAAGCAGTAGTTGTTGGAAAATCTGGGAAGATGGGGAGCAAGTGCATGGGGATAGGCTCTCAACAGCCAAGAGCTAGTTGTCCTCTCAATTCAGTGATGTCATGTTAGTAGCTTGAGAGGAGGAGCCGGTTTGACAGCACAGTGCTACCTAAGCCAACCCTTGTCAGCAACCTTCTCTGAACAATGGCTACTCAGAGATCAAGTACCAGCTTTTATAAACCAGGACTCTGGCTTTGCATCCCAACAGGAAAGCCTAGGCCTGCTGAGCTGGGTGAGCAGGGTCCTTAACCAAAGCAAGTGGACCTAAGTGGCCCCCCTTTCCTTAGGCCTATCCCAGTTCCTGCTTGATTTTCTAAAGAAGCTGAGGATGGGGGAAGCCAGCTCTTTCCAGCTATGTGGAACCAGACGAAAATGGGAAAATGACAGGGCAGGTAGCCAGGACCTCCTCTTATGCAGAAGCAGAAAGCCACCATCTCCACGCTCTGACAGTCATGGACTTAACCATGGTTATACTGCCTCCTATAGAAGACAGAGGACTTGGCAAGAACTGCAATGTAGGAATGGAGGAGGAATGAACAGTATGAGGGTAACGCTTAGGTTGCAGGCATAGACGACTAGGCAGCCTAAGTGAAATGCAGAAGAAAAAAAGAGAAGATCCAAAAGGGTGTGCAGAGTTAGTGATGGTTCCATGTGGGATTTGGTGAGTTTGAAGCATATGTGGAACAACAGAAATGCCCGATAAGTAATTGCAAATTTGAAGTTCAATAGAGTGATGACAGAATATATAGACACAACTGAAGCCATGTAATCACTCAGGCACTATAAAGGGCTAAGCAAGGACAAATGGGGAACAGCAACGTTTAAGAGAAAGACCAACCACAGGAAGGAAACTGAGAGGGAATGTCGTAGGAGGAAACCAGGAGGATGTGACACTGTGGAACTCAAGGAAGAAGATCAAGTGTTTTGCAGTTAAGTACAGCGAGCACAGAGTAACAAAACACCCATTGCCAACTATCAGTCATAATGAGGTTGTCATGGCTAGTTAAGAGAGAAGAGAAAGTTCCTGGGCACAGTGGCTCATGTCTATCATCTTAGCACTCTGCGAAGTCAAGGAGGCAGTTCAAAACCAGCCTGAGGGGCGGTGCCAGTGGCTCAAAGGAGTAGGGCGCTGGTCCCATATGCCAGAGGTAGTGGGTTTAAATCCAGCCCCGGCCAAAAAAAAAAAAAAAAAAAAAAACAGCCTGAGCAAGAGTGAGACCCTGTCTCTACTGAAAGTAGAAAAATTAGCCAGGCATTGTGGCAGGCACCTGTGGTCCCAGCTACCTGGGAGGCTGAGGCAGGAGGATCTCTTGAGCACAGGAGTTTGAGAGTGCTGTGAGCTAGGCTAACTGCAGGGCACTCTAGCCTGGGCAACAGTGTGAGACTCAGTTTCCAAAAAAAAAAAAAGAGTGAAGAGAAAGTGGTAGGAGATAAGACTTAAGGAGGCAGGGGTGAAGTGCACTGGGAACTCCTCAAAGGATTCTAAAGGAGAAGTGAAGAAGTCTGACATGCATTTTAGACATGCCACCCTGCTGTGAGGACAGCCTGAAGGGGCAGGAGTGGAGGCAGGGATACCAGTCAGGAAGCTCATGCATTAGTCCAGCCTTGGACTAGGGTGGTCAGAGCAAGGGTTCAGACTCAGATACATTCTGAAGGAAGGTTTGACATCACTTGCCCATGAATGGGATGTAGAGTAAGAGAAAGAGGAACTGAGGAGTACTGAGGGTTGGGTTTGAGCAACTGTGTAGAAGGTGGTGATATGTGTAGAGGTTGGCAAGACTACAGGGGAGAAAAACAGGTTTAGGGGTGGGAAAAAGAATCAAGAGTTTTATATTGGTTGTCATAAGTAAAAGATGCTTAATTAAACACATTAGCAAAAAAGCTAAGCAGGCAATCAGCTGTCCAAATCTGGAGCCCAAGGAAGAAGTCACAGTTAGAGATGTTAATTTTGAAGGCATCATCATATACATGGCATCCAAAGCCATGAATGGTAAGCTATGTTCCCCTCTCACTTGCTCTGACAGAAGTTTCCACAGTCTTTGTTGGGGACTGAGGAGGAAAGTCCATTGGTCCCTATAACTTAGGGTTGGGTTTGAGCAACTGTGTAGATGGTGATGCTATCTGGACCACCAGAAATAGAAAGCTGGACAGGGCTAAGGACAAACCAAGCTCAGGCACTGCTTTCAGAGAAACAGTGCCAGACAAGCCAGGACTTCACAGGAAGGCTGAAGGATTTCCCTTTATTAACTCCCACTCCTCACAATTCTCTGTTAGTAAAATTAATTCAGAAGGAGGAAGAAAAGAAGGTAATGTTGAGGACAATGTCACTTAGGAAAACTGAGAACAGGAGCCCCAGCCGATGCCTGAGAGGCTAAATGTGGGTGTTAATGTGGCTATGCATCCTCTCCCCAAACCCAGTCTCACCCCTTCCACACAAGAGTCACAGCTTCTAGAATAGGCATCCAGTCCACCCACTTACAATATCCCTAGGAGGAGATCTGGGGTCCAACAACAGGGACATTTCCCTCTCCTCTGTTCCTAATGCAAAGAACATGAGCACAGGCTAAAGAGCTGAGCCCTCTGATTCTGAGAAAGTCAGATGAGAGTACTGAAGACCATCATCTCTCAGACTTTTATATTCACATAACTTGGGCATTTTGGTGAAATGCAGATTCTGTTTTAGTAGGCCTATAGTGGGGCCTAAGATTCTGCACTTCTAACAAGCTCCCAAGTAAGGCTATTGCCACTGGTCTGCAGACCATACTTCCAACAGCAAGGGGCCAGAAGCAGCTGTGGTCACCACCCAAATGCAGGGCAATGTCCAGTTCAGGAGAATGAGAATGTGTTCATTATGCACAAAGTCATAGAATCCATTACAGTGGGCCATGGTTGTGAGGCTGGCAGTCACTTCTCAGCAGATTACACCTCTCAAGAACATAGCACTTGGGTTCTGAAGGTTGACCTTCAAAGCTTTGCCCCTTAGTAAGTATGTGATCTTGGGCAAATCTTCTCTGCACCTCAGTTTCCTCATCTCTATAATGAAAATAATAAAATTATTAGGATTATCTGAGTCAATAAAGTGCTCAGTGGCTGATGCTAGTATATCCTTCCATAATAGTTAACCCACGCGTGGAGGCACAGTCTACTTTTGGTGCATGGTCAGACACACAACCCCCATCTCCCTCCCACCAAAAGACTTATATCCTCTCTTTCTATTTCTTCTTGCTTTCCTTCCCACTCCCCCTTCCCTGGCCCCTGGCCCCAGTGTGGTCTGGATGGGCCCCAGAGGGGCAGGGACAGGGACAGGACGTGGGGCTGTATCTGACAGGAACCTGAGGGGTTGGCCCAGCAGGCAACTGGGGCCTGGCTTCCTGAAGGGAGGATGGGCTGAAGCAGGCACACAGTGCCGGAGAAGATGCTCTCCAGGGCTCTCTTCATGGTCACCTCCTGCCTTCTCCTGGCTCTCCAAAACCTGGCACAAGTCACCAGCCAAGGTGAGGTGTGCAGAGGGTGGAAATCACCTATGCCTAGGAAGAGGGAGCCCTGGGAGGGAATGGAGAGGAGGGTGTTCCCACTGGTCCCCTACTCCTGCCCATAAATGTGCCTGGGAGGACCCAGAGCCCAACCCACCAACTGTTTCTCAGATGTCTCCTTGGTAGCCTTGGACTCAGAGCCCCTGAACTGTTTCTCCCGAACATTTGAAGATCTCACTTGCTTCTGGGATGAGGAAGAGGCAGCACCTAGTGGGACATACCAGCTGCTGTATGCCTACCCAGGGTAAGTGCTGAGCTGTGCCCCACTCCCTGTATATCTGCCCCTGCACTCAGCTCAGCTGAGTCCCATTCCAATGGTTTCCCTGTCTTTGGGCCTATCCAGGGACTATTCTAAGTACATGCCCTAGGTAGCCACTTTATGGAAAGATGTGCTTTGGCTATAGGCAGGCTCAAGCCCCTACACAATCCCTAATCCCACCTGTCCCAAGCAGTGAGAAGAAAAACAGCAGTAATGGAAACAGAAGTTGGTCGTGGGCCCAGGTCTGGTTCCTCAGGTCTGAGCATGACGACTGTGTAGGTAGGACCTCTCCTATGCCAACAGGGAGATGCCCCGGGCCTGCCCCCTGAATTCCCAGAGTGTGCCCCCCTTTGGAACCAGATATGTATGCCAGTTTCCTGCCCAGGATGAAATACGCCTCTTCTTTCCACTGCACCTCTGGGTGAAGAATGTGTTCCTGAACCAGAATAAGACTGAGCGAGTGCTCTTTGTGGATAGTGTGGGTAAGGGCCCTCTTCCCATCACCCTGCCCCTCCATTTGCTGTCCCCAGCCTGGCTCCTATAATCAGAGTTGTCCATGCTATTTCAGGACAGCAGAGATGCCACCCATTACCAGATCCCTAGAGGTACCCCAAGATTCCCTGTCATTCCTCCTAGCTTAGGCATCCAGAACTAAATTATGACCACAAATCATTTCACATTGGGACACCCTGGTCCTACTATTGTCCACATATTCACTTACTCACCTGTCCAGCAGTTACAGAATACCTATGTGCCAGACACTGTGCTTGGTGATGAAGACATAGGGATAAAAAGAGATCCCTGCTTTCAAGGAATACTCAGTCTTACAAACCATTACCCTGCATCAAGGTCTCTGTTCTCATGAGGGAAGAGCAGAGTAAGAGGCCTTCCTGGCCTGCCCTTCAGGAGAATGGTCTATGATCTATCTGAATCCCAATCCTGCCCAGGAGAATGGTCTATGATCAATCTGAATCCCAGTCCTGCCCCCAGTTCAGCCACCAGCACCCCCCTCTGTTTAGTTCATGGATTGAGCCACAGACTGTGGCACTCAGGGAGTTCTGATGTGCCCCTGTTTTGTCCTCAGGCCTGCCAGCTCCCCCTAGTATCATTGAGGCCAGAGGTGGGAGTCAGCAAGGGGAACTTCAGGTCAGCTGGGAGGCCTCGGCTCCTGAAATCAGTGAATTCCTGAGGCATGAACTCCGCTACAGCCCTAAGGATTCCAAGAACTCCACTGTTCCCACAGTTATGCAGCTGATGGCCACAGAAACCTGCTGCCCCACTCTGCAGAGGCCAAACTCGGCCCCTGCTCTGGACCAGCCTCCATGTGCTCAGCCCACAATGCCCCAACAAGATGGACCCAAGCAGACTTCCCCAACTAGAGAAGTAGTCCAGCCCTCTTCTTCTCTACCTCCTATCCCCTACCCTCAATTTTGCCCCAGGAAAGGACAGGCCATACTTTGGGTATTCCAAGCTGGGTTGGTCCTTGGGGAGTTAATAGGCTCTGATTAGCCCTCAGGAGCCATGGCTAGTTAGAAATTTCCTACTTTGGGTCATCCACACTGGCAAAATTGAGAGCTTTTGTCTCCAAATTAATGGAGATGTCCCTAAAAACTCCTGAGAAGTACCTCAAACCCACTGACCTGGCCCCTCGTTTGTCTGCATAACTATCAAGTAAGGAGTTGAGCTCCTTTCCAAAGGGATGCTATGGAGACATCACCTACACGGGATGGAGGCTATCTTGGCTAAGAGGCAGACCTAGGTCCTAAGGCTGGGTCTTTTCTCCCAAGGCTCCATCTCTGACAGTGATGGGAGGAAGCTGCCTCATCTCAGGGCTCCAGCCTGGCAGATCCTACTGGCTCCAGCTACGCAGCCAACCAGATGGGGTCTCCCTCCGTGGCTCCTGGGGATCCTGGTCCTCCCCTGTGACTGTGGACTTGCCTGCAGATGCAGGTGAGTCAACAAGAGAATAAGAACATTTCTTTTTTAAGTCTCCTAGGTGCAGTGGCTCAAGCCTAGCACTCTGGAAGGCTGACACAGGAGGATCGCTTGAGCTCAGGAGTTCAAGACCAGCCTGAGCAAGAATGAGACCCCCATCTCTACTAAAAGTAGGGAAATTAGCTGGGCATTGTACTGGGCACCTGTAGTCCCAGCAACTTGGGAGGTTGAGGCAGGAGGATCACTTCAGGCCAGGGGTTTGAAAGTGTGAGCTAGACTTATACCATGGCACTCTAGCTTAGCCAACAGAGTGAGATTCTATCTTAAAAGATCTCTAGAGAGACTTGATATTGATATGAGGGTTCTGGGGACAGACCATGGTCCCATGATGACCTCAAACTTACCATTGGACAAGATGAACTATGTTCAGGAGAGAAGAAACAGCAGTAGCAAACGTTCTAAGTTATGTATGTGAAAATGATCTGAATACCCTATAGAGTAGTGGGACATAAGACCTGATGGACTTATTTTTTTACCTCAGTGGCAATTGGACTGCAATGCTTTACCTTGGACCTGAATAAAATCACCTGTCAGTGGCGGCAACAGGACCATGCTAGCTCCCAAGGCTTTTTCTACCACAGCAGGGTACAGTGTTGCTTCAGAGATAGGTAAGGATTGATGTTATGGGAGAGAGGCACAATCTTCTTCTTCTTTTTTTTTTTTTTTAGACAGAGTCTCAAGCTGTCGTCCTGGGTAGAGTGCTGTGGCATCATAGCTTATAGCAACCTCCAACTTGGGCTCAAGTGATCCTCTTGCCTCAGTTTTTCTATTTTAGTAGAGACAGGACCTCACTTTTGCTCAGGCTGGTCTTAAACTCTTAAATTCAAGCAATCCACCCGCCTCAGCCTCCCAGAGAGCCACCGGGTCCGGCCTGAGAGGCACAATCTTACAGAAAGGATAGTTCTTGGTCCTCTTTGCTATCTTCCCTTGGTCCTCTATACTCTCCTTCCTTGTTTCAAAACCAAACAGCCTCCATGCTCTCTGATTTATTCTCTCATCCTCTACGGGATATATTATCTCCTCAACCTCCCTCTTTTCCCCCATTGGGAACACTTTGGTTTAATTCAGCCTTAATCATGTCACATGAACCACTGCACCAGCCTACAGTCTCATTCACCTCCAAGTTATCCCCCATCCTGCTAAGGACAGTGACATTTTCCAAGCTCAAACTTTACATGATTTTTGTAAAATTTTAACTTTGCAGTCTTCCCATTCTCAGATGGATATTGAAATTTCCCATTATCTATCAAGTCCATATGAAATTGAGGCTGGCTCTCAAGGACTGCTACCAAACACCTCAACAATCCTCCTTCACTCTCAAAAAAAAAAAAAAAGTCTTTAACTCTCTACATATCCAATCTATAACCAGGTTTTGTTGATTTTACCTATGAAATATCTCTAGAATCCATCTACTTTTGTCTATCACTGCCAATACCCTAGTACAACACATCATCACTCTCATTTGGACTACTGAAGTGACCTAGTTAGTCAATGATCACCTTGAATCCTTCAGAGGATTCTCCACTTAAGAGCTGAAGGAATCTTTAAATGTACAAAATGAACATAACACTCCCTGTTTAAAAATCTTTAATAGCTTCCCACTGACCTTAGCATAAAGATAAGGACTTAAAAAGTTCTAAGAGACTCAGGCACTGCCTATGCCTTCAGCTTCATTTTATCCTATGCTGTCCTGGCCCCATATGTCCCTGCACTGGCCTTCTTGGGTTTTCTCATATCTGGCATATTCTCTCTTGCCTTTAGGTCTTTTCACATGCCATTTACCTAGCCCTCCTGTCTTTACTCAACTTCTACTTATCCTTCAGATCTCAACTCAAGTATTACTTCCTGGGGAAAGCCTTCCCTGACTTCCTTACTAGATTCAGTGACACTATTATACATTCTTGTTGTATTAGTCCTTTCTAGTTATCATAGTTATAATATTACTTTTATACACTGTGTGATTATGTGTTTGATAATAGAAGTTTCTCTCAGAACTTCCAGTTGAGAAAGGCTGATCTTGACTGTATATGACCCATAAAGGCAAAGTCGATGTCTGTTTTTTTTTTCTTTTTTTTTTTTTATTATAGATAAAAATATGCACCATAGATGTGGCCCGACCCATTACCCTCCCTCCACCCAAACCTCCCCCCTCCCTTCCCCTTCCTTGGTCCTTTCCTCGTAGTCTTGTGGTATAGTTGGGTTATAGCCTTCATGTGAAAGCTATAGTTTAGCTTCATAGTAGGGCTGA
>CAUYPK010064264.1:0-30508 GCA_963574355.1 Loris lydekkerianus | reverse complement strand
TACTACATGATGTCATTAAGCGATTTTCGGCCAATTTTTCTCTATGAATTCAAATTGAACCAAAGCACTGCTGAAACAGCCCAGAAAAGTAACCAGGCATTTTGATAGTGTTAATGAACTCACTGTTTGATGTTGGTTTGCAAAATTTCGTTCTGGAAATTTTAGCCTCGAAGATGAGCCCCGAAGTGGTCGATCTAGAGTAATCCAGGACAAGGATTTGAGGACCCTGGTAAAGACTGACCCATCACAAATGGTGCATGGGATGGCGGAAGAACTGGATGTCAGCTCCCATGTGGTTTTTGATGGTTTAAAACGTATTAGAAAGGTCAAAAAGCTTGAAAAGTGGGTGCCCCACGATTTAAACGATTGGCAGAAATTGTCACATTTTGAGGTTTGTTCTTCATTGCTTTTGTGCAACCAAAATGATCCTTTTTTGGATCGGATCGTCACGTGTGACGAAAAGTGGATTCTCTACAATAATAGGAAATGTTCAGGACAGTGGTTGGACACCGATGAGCCACCCAGGCACTTCCCAAAGGCGAAACCCCATCAAAAAAAGATCATGGGTACTGGATGGTGGTCAGCGGCTGGTGTGATTCACTATAACTTTCTGCAACCAGGCCAAACCATCACAGCAGAGTCCTATTGTGAGGAAATCGATGAAATGTACCGAAAATTGCGTTAGCAGCAGCCAGCACTGGTCAACAGAAGAGGTCCGATCCTGCTCCACAACAACGCCCGGCCACACGTCTTACAAATCACTGTCCGAAAATTAAAGAAATTGGAGCGTCGAAGTTCTTCCCAACCCACCATACTCCCCAAACCTCTCACCAACTGACTACCATCTTTTCAAGCACTTCGATAACTTTCTCACCGGTAGAACCTTTGCCAATCAGGACCTAGCAAAAACAGCCTTCATTGACTTCATCGAATCCCGACCACCCAATTTTTATGCTGATGGAATTAATCAACTTGTGTTACGTTGGCAAAAGTGCACTGATTCAAATGGCGCTTATTTCGATTAAATTGAATAAATATTCACTGATATATTACAGTTTAAAGTAGACTCATAAAAACGGACAAAACTTTTGAAATGACCATTCCAATTGTCCTCTTCTGTTCTTTTCTTCAGCATGACCACAACTTGAACTTTGTCACTACCCTCAACTGCCGCATCTCAGAAAGTGCATGTACCAACGTTCAGCCTGCCGAGCGGGATCTGTCCTCCCACTCTCACCGTGGATACCCCCAGTCTACACCCAGCGTTGGGGCCCAGTCTCTGCACTGCTCCATTTCTTCTGTCTCTTACCTTGTTCATGGCTTCACTTCACTCAGCCTATGAGGTGCATTTCTTTATCAGCAATCTCAATCCCTTTTTGCTTGTTTGAATGCACTAATCCTGCAAACCCCAACTAGAAATCAAGGCAGTTGCTTTGACTACTCTACTTCCAGCTCTTGTGATATATACATTTATGCCATTTGATCTTGGTTTTGTGGTTACAAAGAGAATAAATTTATTTCTGACACTTCCCAATTGAATGTTCCATTAGCCACAGAAGTAAATATAAATGTGATTGCTATATCAGTCTTAAAAGGTAGTTGCAGTTATTATTCCCATTTTACAGATAAGGAAAACAAAACTTAGAAAGGCAAATAACTGATCTACATTCACATTGATGGTGAATGGCGAACCCTACATTTAAACCACTTTCCAGGCTGTATTTCCAAGGAAATATATCCAAGTTTATTAGAGAAAATGTGATTTATTTATTTATTTTTAAGACAGAGTCTCACTGTGTTGCCCTCGGTAGAGTGCTATGACATCACATCTCACAGCAACCTCAAACTCTTAGGCTTAAGTGATTCTCTTGCTTCAGCCTCCCAAATAACTGGGACTACAGGTGCCTGTCACAACACCTGGCTATTTTTTGGTTGCAGTTGTCCTTGTTGTTTAGCAGGCCAGGGCTGGGTTCAAACCCACTAGCTTTGGTGCATGTGGCTGGCGCCCTACTCACTGAGCTATGGGCACCAAGCCCAAAATGTGGTTTATTAAAATAGAAGAAATAGTAGAAAATAATATTGTTTCCAACTGCAGCAGTAATTAGAGTGGAAAAGAACTAGATTTTTTTCCTTGAGGAATGATACTAAAGATCAGGTTTAACATAAATAAATAAATAAACCACATTGCATTTGACTTTTGTGACTGAGTTCTTGGGCCGCTATGCTAGTGTGCCTCGCTATAGGCTACCAAAACTATTTTCAAGAGGTCTAAGTTTTCCCTCTCTGTTGAAGCAGTTGCATAAAAAATAGGATTTGGTTAGGTGTTATACTGCAAAATTACTCATTAAATAAGCTAATCAATACTTTCTGTTTAAATCAAATATACAATGTTTGTAAAGTTTATAGATAATCTCTTCTAGTCTTTTCTCTTTTCCTATCTTATTGATCTCTAGGGATAGAACTTCCCCCATCTACTTGAAAATTATTTACTCAAATGCTTCCTTTCTGTAGAACTTGGTGGCAGTGTTGCAGATTTTTTAAGAACTAGTCTTCAATGTCAAAATCATAGGTAGCAGGTTCAGGTACACCCAAGGAACTAAGGATGGGTTACATGTGTTTGAAACTAGTTCCGTGACCATTACATTGGTTTCTCCCAAAATAAAAGGACTGTATCTCTAAAACTAACTGTGTGTTGAAATGGACAATCCTGTCCCAGCCTTTTCGGGCTCCATCCATTTATCTGCAAGATTTGCCATCACCACGCCCTACTCCTGCTTGCAGTCACTCTGTAGTTGCACCTTCTGAATTTGCAGAACTACAAGCAATCATTCATGCTGTAAGAATCTGGTAAACAATCATAATAAGCTATTAAAGAAAAGCTTCCCCCCCGCACTAGGTGTTAATATGAACAGCTATCAAAATCATGGGCTTGGGTGAAATAAACCTGGATTCTATATCCGTCCCATCACATATGTAACTTAGAGCTCTCTAAACTTCAGTAATCTCTCATCTTCATAATGGGAATAGAAATATTTAACCTATGAACCCACACCAGACTTTTTCCTTGAAATTTCTTTAAGATACATGATTAGGTATGAATAACAGACTACCGTTCATAACATAAGAATAAAGTCAATAAAAATGCTATTGACATTTTCAGCCACAAAAAAATGAAGTTTGTTTCCTCACAATCTCATTACTATCTAATCAGTTGATATAAATTGTAAATTTTTTAAAAACTCAATTGGATTCAAATTTTCCAACTCATCCTCATCATATCCATTAGTTCTCCCCACTTTTTCACAACATTTTAAAATATTTTCTGACATGATGAAAGGTAGATATTATGACACCTTTGGAGGTTAAATAATTGGTAAGAAAAATGTGGGACATAAAAATAAAACCTCCGACCTTCAAATAAAATGTTCTTGATAGCTGCACAAGTTCAACTGTGTAGACTTAGTCCATATATTTTACATATTATCAGTGCCAGCAACATATGGGTAGTGATGATTTCTGCCCACACTTGGTGAGCAGCCTCCTCATAATTCCCCCAAGTTAATCATGACAAAAAGCAGTCTTTTCTTTTCCCTTTAAAGGCCTGAAGCAATTTGTTCAGCAACCACACTACTGAAGTAGAGATAAAGAAAAGGAACATGGAGGGAAACAAAAAGAATCAAAAATGTGGAAGAATGTGTATGAAATTAAAACGACCACAGTAACGAGTAACTGCTTGTGGATCATTTTATCTTATTACTCTGGAAATACATTTCTAGTTATAAGAGAGAATGAAGGAATTGAGATTTTAGGGGAACAAATCCTGACTCATGCCTCTGTGCTGAGTAACTTCTGACTCCGAATTCCATTCAATATTTAAACAATAATTACAAAACAAATTAATGTAAGTCTCACACCCAGCAAATTGTACACTTAACATGTATGAAACTAAACAAAATTAGAAAAAAAAAAAAAAAGCAAAACACGCAGGCATCATATTCACAAGAGCAAGCTGCACTCAAAAGGAATTAAACTGTTAGGAATCAGGAATTTCTGTATTTCGGACATAATCCTCCTTGCCCTCATCATACAGTAGCAACCATTTTCCTGTTGATAGTCAGGAAAATATACCTTGCCAGTGCAATAGTGTCCACATTTGTCTGTAAATTTAATTTCATGAGTTGTGCAGTGTAGTCAGGTGGCAGTCACAGCTTGCAATTCAATGGAATTCCATCTCCTAGTAGAAGTATGGAATTATAAACTTTGACAAACAGAGCTTAACATTACAGGAATATGAAGGAAAATTTTGCTAGTTGATTTCTAGGATTAATGATAAAAAGAGTTACTCTAATTTCTATCCTATGATGTATAGACCTATGAATTTTGGCTAGAAAGAGCACCAAATGCTGGGTTCTAATTTACCCCAGAGAGACATTGCTATAGCTCTACAAAGTAGATACCATAACAAATTTTCAACATTTTCTATCCTTTCCACCATCTTATCAAGTCATTTGATTCAGAGCCATTGTGCCACATGGTAACATCAGTGCCTGGGCCCATTGTTACATTCATTTGGTGTGAAGTGATTCCCTTGGTTATAGGCAATGCAGTATACATGCCATGATGATGGATAAGGATAAGGCAGTCTGCAAATCCTAGATAGTAGTTTTGGAGGAGGCATTACCAGCAGGGAAAGCAATTCCAAAGGCAGTTGGGGTGCTCGGCCATGGCTTAGCCAGGTTGGCCTCAGTGAGAGAAAGTTCATGTTGTCAAGCCCATGTATAGACTCCTTCCACCATGACCTCTTTTTCCTAAGCTCAGTGGACAGCAACAGGAGTGGCCAAGAATGGAGAATCACTGCCTTCTACGTAATGAGTCATCATATGTACCCAATCATCAAAATCCCCTTCTGCTGAGATCATCCTTTGCTGAGCATTCACATGGAACACAATTGTCTTCACATCATGTGCCCATCCAGAGAAGTCTATTCACCTAAAGCACACAACACCTCCCCTCCACCTATACCACACCTCTCATCAAAAGAACACCAGTGTTGTAAGAGCAACTTACAGCTGAAAAGCATAGCAAGTCTCAGACTCTATTTCAAAAGGAATCTCTGGGAAAACACATAGACAACAAGAAAGACAAGAACAAGAACACAGAGGAAATTTGAACTCCTGAGACCTACAGCTAGAGCTTGTAGTAAACTCAGAATACCTTCTAGCCAGGTAAACGTAAAGCCTCGTGTCTATTTACCTCCCATTCATTTTCCCACTGTATTATGTCTAACTTTCAATAAAAACTACAAGGAGTGCCAGAAAACAAAATTTGCAGTCTGAATAGACAGAGCAACATCAGAACCAGGCTTGGATATGGCAGATATTTTAGAATCATCAGACTGCAAGTTGAAGATAAGTGTGATTAATATGCTATTGGCATATTAATGAGAAAAGCAAACAACATGGAAGAACAGATCAGTAAAGTAAGCAGAGACATGGCCAGTCTAAGAATTAAAAGGAAATGTCAGAAATCACAAATACTGTAACAGAAATGAAGAATTTTTCAGATGCTGTCATCAGTAAATAGGACATGGTTGAAGAAAGAATCATTGACATCGAAGATATTTCAAAAGAAACTTTCAAAACTGAAGGGCAAAGAAAAAATAATGAGGGAAAAAAAACAGAACATGATAGTCTACAACTATGTGACAATTGTAGAAGACAACACATTATGCCTGATGGGAGTATGGGAAGGAAAAGAAACGGAAAATAAAATTGAAGTAATAATGGGTGAGAAGTTTTCAAAATTAATGACAGATACCAAACCATAGACTCAGAATGCTCAGAAAATCTACACCTAGACATATAAATATTCAAACTACAGAAAATTAAATACACAGTGAAAATCTTGAAAGAAGTCAGAGGACCTTACTTTTAGATGAACACGAATAGTAATTACATCATAATTCTCTTTAGACACCATACAAAGAGAAGAAGTCTGGAGTGAAATATCAGGTATTATGGAGAAAAATGCCAACCTAGAATTCTGTATCTAGGAAAATTATCCTTCCAAGGTGAAGAAGAAATAAAAACTTTCTCAAAAAAAAATTTTTGAGGAAATCTGTAACTAATAAATGTGCTTTGAAATAATTCTTAAAATCTTCAGGAAGAATAAAATCAACACGAATCAGAAACTTAAATTTATATAAAGAAAAAAGGAATAAATGGAGGTACAATACAATCTTTTACCTTTCTTATCCTTAATTGTTCTGGTAGCAGTTTTTCATAATAATTAATAAAAGTTTATTAATCACAATATGTTTAGTGACCATAGCTATGGAGAAGAAGAATGAATCACATGTTATTAGGGACAGAGGGAGAAATTGAGAATACACTGTTATAAAATGTCCATAATGTATGCCCAACTGTTATATAAAACTGACTTAGATTAGTTAAAATGTGTATGATAAACTCCAGAACAGCAACTTAAATTTTATGTAATTTTTATATTAAAATGTTTATATGTATACTTTTCAATACAACTGATAGGCAAAGAGAGGAGAGAAAATACAGTGACAAAATTCTCAATTAAAGCTAGAAAAAGGCATAAAAATAGTAAAAAAAAAATGCTAAAAAATGGTAGCAAATAGCCAATAGTTACTAATATGTGGATGGTAGATATTCATGCTATTATATCAATAAGAACTTCAAATGTAAATAGTCTAAATGCACCAATTAAAAGATAATTTTTGTCAATGGACAAAAAGCAAAACTCAACTATACATTGTCTTTATAAACATATTTTAAATATAAAAACACAGATTTAAAGTAAAGGTATAGTGAAAGACACACCATACTGATCTTCTGAAACTTAGAGAAGCTGTATTAATTTCAGACAAGCAAATTTCAGAGAATGAAAACTATCACAGATAAATAGGAGCATTTATTTACAATATAAATCATTATAAAATGATAAAGAGGACAATTTTTCAAGAAGACGTAACAATCTTTAACATGTATATCCCTAACAACAGAGTGACAAAATGCCTGAAGCTAAAACTAACAGAACTGCAAGGAGAAATAAATGAAGCCACCAGCATATTTCAAGCCTTAAACATCCTTCCATCAGTAATTGACATACACAGCAGGGAGAATATCAGCAAAGACAGAGTTGAACTGAATAGCACCATCAATCAAATGGTTCAGACTGACATTTATAGAATACTTCATCTGGCAACAGCAAAATACACATTCTTTTCAAGATTTCATGGAACATGCACCAATGCAGACCACATTCTGAGCCATTCACAGTGCTTGCCCATAGGTGAATGTTTATTCACTCAACAACAAAGTCCCTACACAGGAAACTCAGACGCTTGCCCACAGCCAGGCACATACAACACTGATGGAACCTTTGGCTTCCTTGACAATAGGCAGGCCTTTTTCTCCCCATGTCTCTAGATCTGAGCACAGTTGCACAAACCCATGATTTGGTCTCTTGGCAGGTTCAGCTGACAATGTCTCCTGTAAAGGGGTCTTGGGCAGGTGCAGGGAGTCCCAGGCAGGCCCAGGTAAAAGGGGCAGAGTGTAGGCTATGCTGGGGAAAGGCTTACCTGGGGCTTTCACCTTCTGCTCCACATGATCTTGGGAGAAGAGCATGCCAAGTCATCCAAAGATCTGGAATAGAGATTGGAAATCCCACCAAACCCTGGAGGATCCCACGTATCCTGAAATATCGAAAGGCCATTGCTCAAGTTGGCATAAGCCACTTATCCCAGATAAGCTGGGATCTCATCATCCTGCCCTCACTGACCCCCAGAGCCAAGCAAGAACATAAAAAGTAGGGAATCAGAGGAAGTAGTCAGGCTGGTGAGACTTCAGGAAGCCTGTAGGCTAGATTTTTCAATTTGCATAGGTGCAGGAGGCTCTGGGTGAGGGGGCAGTTTGGGGTTGTGCTCCAAAATCCCAACTTAACAGGCAGACGGGCTAGATGAGGAGGTTGGACAGAGAGTGAGTATGAGGAGGTTGGATAGAGAGTGAGTAGTATGTGTGCACCTGTGCCCTGTCATTGCACCATCCTCTGGTGGTAGAAGTCTATACATGCTCCATAGCAGAGCTTTGAGGACAGAGGTACAGAATTCAGATGGTCATGATAGTAAGTCCACTAACCATCTTACATGAGAAGCTAATGCAGCTATACATAAAGTTTCTGCTGTATACATCAAGGCCAATATGCTCAGCCATCATGGTGCACAAATTTAAAATAATAGAAATCGTATAGCATATGATTAGCTAGAATTAAACTAGAAATTAACAACAGAAATATAACTGTGAAATAGCCTAAATATTTGGGTATTAAATAATAGTCTTCAAAACAATGCATATATCAAAGAATTTTTCTCAAGAAAAATTTTAAAATATTTAGAATAAATTAAAATCTAAATATAATCAATCAAAATTTGTGGGATGCAACAAAAGCATTGCTTAGAGGTAAATTTATCGCTTTTAATTTATGTATGACTAAAG
The DNA here is from genome assembly GCA_963574355.1 of Loris lydekkerianus. Taxonomy (NCBI): domain Eukaryota; kingdom Metazoa; phylum Chordata; class Mammalia; order Primates; family Lorisidae; genus Loris; species Loris lydekkerianus. The sequence goes on along the minus strand of CAUYPK010064264.1, from coordinate 21,986 downwards.
AAGAAAGATCTAAAACCAATAATATAGCTTTGCCTTAGGAAACTAGAAAAATATATGCAGATTAAATCCAAAATAAGCACAAGAGAGGATTATAATAAATAATAGCACAGAAATAAATACAATTGAAAATAGGAAATAGAGTACTAATATTACAAATAAAAGAGAGGTTATTCTACTGATCCCATAGACAGTAAACTAATAAAAGAATATTATAAGCAATTCTATAACCAGAAATATAACATACACGAACTACACCAATTCCTTAAAAGGTACAAACTACCAAAACTCATGCAATGCAAAATAGATAATCTGAAAAGATTCAATCCCTTTTAGAAAGTGAATCAACATTATTACTTTCCAAAAGTAATAATCAAGTTATTAAAGCACCAGATCCAAATAGTTTTGCTAGAGAATGCTACCAAAAATTTCAGGAAGAAATGACACTGATCTTTCACAATTTCTTCCAGAGGGGGGATATTTTCTAACTTATTTTATAAGTCCAGCATTAGCCTAACACCAAAACCACAGAAGAACAATATGAGAAAGGAAAGCTACAGACTAGTAAGTTTCATAAAGGGGGAAAAAATTCTTAACAAAAGATTAACTAATCAAGTCCAACGGTTTATAAAAATAATTAGTTAACACTACCATGTAGGATTTATTCAAGTCTTGTTCAAAACTGAGAAGTTATTTATTCAATGTAACCGAGCACATTAACAGACTAAAAGAAAATCATTGAACATATCAATACAATCAAAAAAGATTTCAAAAAAATTCTACACAAATTGGGCAGTGCCTGTGGCTCAAAGGAGTAGGGTGCCGGCCCCTCAAACCCAGCCCCGGCCAAAAATTGCACACACACACACAAAAATTCTTCACAAATTAATGCTAAAAACAAACAAAAACCAAAAAAAAAAAAACAAAAACCTCTCAGCAATGTAGAAATAGGCAGAAAGTTTCTCAACGTGATAGAGACCATTTACAAGAAAACTCCAGCTAGCATCAAGTTAATGTGGAAAACCTGAATGCTTTTTCTCTAAGACTTGGAGCAAGCCAAGCCAAGGCTATTCCCTCTCACCACTCATATAACATTCTCTGAAATTCTTAGCTAAAGAGATAAGATAGAAAAAGAAATAAAAGGTACACAGACTGAGGGGAAAATACAGCTTTGTTCATTTGTGACATGAGGGTCTTTAATAGAATACCCCTAAGAGGCTATAAAAAAAAAATCTGAAACTAATAAGCCTCTATAGGAAGCCTATTAGATACAATGTTAACATACACAAGTCAAGTATTCTATATATCTACAATAAACAGATGAAATTTAAAACTAAAAAGTATTTATATTAGCACAAAAATTAAATACTTAAGTATAAATATAAAAACGTGTACAAGACCCATAAAAGGCAAACTACAAAAACCTGATGAAAGAATTTAAAAATACAAATAAATGGATAGTTACTTCATGTTCACAGACAGGAAGATGATCTGTGCTGTTAAGATGTCAGTTCCTCCCAAATTGATCTATAGATTTGTTGCAATCTCAGTCAAAATTCCAGAAAGTTATTTGTGGAGAAAAAAAATGATTCAAATGTTTATAAAGAAAGACAAAAGATACAGAATTGTCAACACAATTCTGAAATGGAACAAAGTTAGATGACTGTCACTAGTCAATGTCAAGACTTATTGCAGTAATTGAGACAGTGTTAAATGGGCAAATTTAAAATTCATGGAAAAAATAGTGAGCCCCAAAATAGCCCCAGAAAAATGCAGGCAACTGATCTCAGACAAAATGGCAAAGGCAATTCAATGGATAATGGATAGTCTTTCAACAAATAAAGCTAGAAGGAATAGACATTTACGTGCAAAAAAAAAATGAATAAATAAATGAATAGAAACATGAACTTTAATCATTACAAAAATTAACTCTGTTTGGGTCCCAGACATACATATAAAATGCAACACTACAAAATTCCTGGAAGATAGCATAGTAGACAATTTAGATAATTTGGCGTGTGGAGATGACTTTTTAAATTTAACATGAAAACCACAATCCATGAAAGAAAACATTGATAAGTTGAACTTCATTTAAAACTTCTTCTCTGAAAAAGTATCCAATGTACTCAGCCCTACTATGAAACTAATTTATGGCTTTCATATGAAAGCTATAACCCCTATAACCTAAGAATATAGGGAAGGGAGAAAGGGAGAGGAGGGAGGGGGAGGATGGGCATAGGGAGGGTGATGGTGGGATTACACCTGCGGTGCATCTTACAAGGGTCCATGTGAAACTTAGTAAATGTAGAATGTAAATGTCTTAACACAATAACTAAGAAAATGCCAGGAAGGCTATGTTAACCAGTGTGATGAAAATGTGTCAAACGGTGTATAAAACTAGTGTATGGTGCCCCATGATTGCATTAATGTATGCGATAAACCAGCTATGATTTAATTTAAAAAATAAATAAATAAATAAAATAAAACTTCTTCTCTGCAAAAGGCACTGTTAAAGAGAAGGAAAAAAGAGCGATAGACCAGGAGAAAATATTTTCAAATCACACAGTTCAAAAAAGAATCATCTTTAAAATGTTTGAAGAACTTTTAAAACTCAATTTAAAAAATAATAATCCAATTAAAAGTGGTAAAACATCTGAACATGTGCCTCAACCAGAGGAAGAAGTTGTATAGATGGAATAGAAGACCGTGATATCACATGATGTGAGCAAATGTTAAATTAAAACAAAGCAGAGATGCCGTTACATACCTATTAAAATAGCTAAAATTCAAAACATTGATGAAGTAAATGCTAGTGGGAGTACAAATTTAAAAAAAAAAAATTATCTTTCATTGCCGACAGGAATGCAAAGTGATATAGCCGCTTTGGCAGACAATTTGGCAATTTTTTCAAAGCAAAACATAAGTATATCATACAATCCGGCAATCATGCTCCTAGATGTTTACTCAGATGAGTCGAAAATGTGTTTTACAGCAGTTTTATACCTAATGCCAAAATATTGGAAGCAATCACACTACCATTCAAAAAGTGTATGAATAAGATAGTTGTGTTCGTACAGTGGAATATTACTCAGCCAGGAGAAGAAATCAGCCATCGGACATAAAAAGATGCATAAAAAACCTTCAATACACATTGCTAAGTAAAAGAAGCAAGTCTGAAGAGGTTGCATACTGTGAGATTCCAACTATATCCCACTGTAGAAAAGACAAAACTATGGGGACAGTGAAAAGATCAGTGGTTGCCATGATTCTGGGGAGGGAAGAGGGCAGGATGAACAGTTAATTCCCAGGAGAGTTTTAGAAAGCAGTGAAACTCCCATTTACAATACTGTGACGGTTAATACACGGCATTTTACATCTGTCAGAACCCCAGAATACACAACACAGAAAGTTAATTTTAACATAAACTATAGACCTTAGTTGATAATAATGTATCAACACTGGCTCATCAATTACACCAAATGTACTACACTAAATCGTTAATAATGGTATTCGTTGGAAGGATAGATAACAGATGTATGGAAATTCTCTTAACTTTCTTTGCAGTTTCTCCGTAAACTGCCACTGCTATAAAAATAAAACCTACCAATACAATTTTTAAGATCTATTAAAGATGGCTCCTACTATTTACTCAGAACTCATAGAATTACTTAAAGTATTCAAATTCATAAGAACTAAAGGTTATCATTTAATCACCTGTCTGGGAACTGAAATATACATGCAGCCATCATCTTATTTAGGCTTCTTACTCAACTGATCTCTTCTTAACATACATATCACTAAATGTAAAGAAAAATATAATACATGATAGCAAATAACTCACAAGAACAAATTTTTAAAAATGAAAAGCCTAAGTAACAACAGTATAACACACCGTAGGAGATAAACAAACCAGCATTAGTACAAATCAGAAACATAATTGGTTATGTGTGTCCATGTTTTTATGAGCAAAGAAAGTAGAAATCCTTTAACTCGGGGCTAACTGTACAGAGGTATTTGAGAATTTCTGTGCTAATCCTTCTAGTCCGTTTTCATTACTCTGAGAGCACTCCATAGAACTCCATACACATGAAGATTGCCAAGGGCAATAACGCTGAACCAGGGATGAGAACTCAGGCTGAATCTCTCAGAAGACTTTCATTACAGTAAGGGATAATTCCGCGTAATATCCCTAATTACTTTTTTAATAGAAGCACTTCTTACATTAAAAATAATCACATGGGATTCATATCTGGTATTTTTCCAAGGAGGTATATGAAGAATCTAGGAAATTTGCCACTATCTACAGAATAATATCAGATAGATATTACTTATGATGAAGTTCCAAGAGACAACACAGATGAAAATGTACACGTGACAAAGATTGCTTCACCAAGGTTCTCACTCCCTGGGTATCATTTGAATATGTGATCTTTACTGATTCTGGTTCAGTGGGCCTGGGAGAGGGCCCATTAATTGCAATAATTTTTTTTTTTTTTTTTTTTTTTTGTAGAGACAGAGTCTCACTTTGTCACCCTTGGTAAAGTGCTGTGGCATCACACAGCTCACAGCAGCCTCCAACTCCTGGGCTTAGGCAATTCTCTTGTCTCAGCCTCTGGAGTAGCTGGGACTACAGGTGCCCACCACAACGCCCAGCTATTTTTTGGTTGCAGTTTGGCCAGTGCCAGGTTTGAACCCACCACGCTCGGTATATGGGGCCGGCACCCTACTCACTGAGCCACAGGCACCGCCCTCATTGCGATAATTCTAACGCAAGGAGCTCGTAAGACACATTTTTAGAACTACTGATTTAGATTGATAGAGGTGGAAATGTTCTCAATCCTGACCTTAGTTGTGGTTTTTTGTATACTATAAAATGCAAACTAAAAAGAAACTACTCTATGCTACTTGGAAATCAATAAAAACCCTGATGGGCCGGAGCAGATAGCAGCACTCACTGGAAGATGTTCAAGTCCCGCATCCATCTCCAACCTCCCTCGACCGGCTCCAGAACTGCCCTGGGGATAGTGGGCTGCTGGCAGAACCATGTTCTTTCCCACCTGACTTCTCAGTCTGCTGTTCCCCACAAACATATCAGTTAAACAACTCCAAAGCACTTTTTGAAAAATCTCTATTCTCTGTCACCTTTCTGGTAGCTTCTTGCTTCTTCTATTCTCAAGAACATCAAATGGAAATAAGAACACCAATATATCACATTTATTTTGTTTTCATTTTGTAAATCAACTACAGACCTACAGTCGCACAGATTTCACTCGCACATGAAGGGTTTGCAAACCACAGATGATTTCGTGCCTGCCCCAACAGCCATTTAACACAGGCAAAGTGATGGAAGGAATGAAGTTTACACCCTCCAGAGGAACTCATTTCTTCTCTTCTGGAAGGTGCTTGTGCTTGGAAAGTGCTCTTTATCCCAAGCACCTTTGAGAATATACCTGGATCTCAACTCCACCTGTGCTTTACCTCATGCCTGGCAGGTTGAATGTATGATACGGTACCTAGAACAGGGGCCGTAGCATTTCTTTCTTACGGTTTATAACATTTATCCTCTTTTGGCATTTTTACTTAATGTTAATTATTCCCATTTATAGAGAAATTGAGGCCAAGAATTCAAACAGGCTAGTTTTGCTTCAGCAAAGCCCTAATTCAAACAAATTTCATTCCAGTGATAAATTTGTTCATGAGACAACAAACAACAGAAGAAGAATATTCTGTCTTCTGAAGAGAAATACAAAGCAGCCCTGTTTTCCTTTTTCTAAGGGCAGCTCAGAACATTCAGTAAACAAAATATCTGCCAGGGGGCAGCAGAATGTAATGCTTTCATTCCCAAGGGACTCCAGAGGGGTTTTATGAAAGCTACTAGCATATTATGATAATTAACTTGAAATTAAACCTCATGATTATCATGTTACACTACATTTAGAAGTAACGGTCGGAGTGGTTTTTTAAATTAAATCACATTAAGGACTAGCATAAACTAAAACTCCATTTTCTGACATAGAAATCATAGAAATCCTAATAGATTGATGGTGCTTAAATCATTTGCCTCCTAATTTTGTCCTTCACCACTTCCCCAAGTTTTCCTGTTCCACTGAACCATTTGTAGGTAGTCATACTGCTGTATATGAGCAAAATAAGGTATTTTTAAAATTTAAGAATACTCGGCTATGTTCTCAAAAACGTGACTCATCTCAAAAGAAGTTAAAAATTGTTTTGTTGCCTATGACAGAAAAAATATACATAATTTCATAATAAGCTATCTTCTAGAAAATTGTTTCTGAAAAGGACTGTAAGTAAACAGGAATTACAGACCTGCATTGCAGCAGGGCATATCGTGAGGAGGAAGGAGGGACAGAGGGAAAGGGGAACCATATTGAGTCCCTCCAAAATCTTATTATTAGGAGTCTAAGTAATATTTGTCCAGAATTCCTGGAAGGAGTGCTTATACGAGCATCCTTTCCCTGCCTGTGTGTTTCCTTTTATAATATGCACTCAAAGAGAGAGCTTAGGGTGACCCTTCAGGGAAGTCCAGTGGTTGAAGATGATGTCCCCAATTTTATAAAGAAAGCCTTCAGATTTACCTCTTTGTAAGTAATTAGTTTTAATCTGCTTGAAAGCACTATTTATTTTTTTACAGTGTTCTCTTCTGAGTAGGTTCCTTTAATGAAATGGTTTCCAGGGACTTCTGGTTACTGTTACAAAATAAATTAATCCTTAAAGGCCATAAAACCACAGAGACAAAATTAGCAGAAGTGGAATTAACTGAAACAGAATTCTGGAAACTGGAAAGCAGATGGATTGGGGTAACTGCTTAGAAAACTTGAGAGGAATCCTCAGCTTCAGATGTAGAAGTTGTGCAGCAATAGAATTGAGCTATAGAACATCCAAATGGTTCAGGAGTTGGTGGCTGTGAGAGTGAAGGTATGGCTGAAAAGCAGGGCATTGCTCAAATGCCACGTTGAACAGCAGTTAGACCTTTAAGTCCCCACCCTCACTCTTCACAGCTACCACCTGCCCCTGCCCGGCTCCAGTAGAAAATTAGAGTTTTATTCTTTGTAAAGCAAAGAAACAGAAGTCCTGTGAACAGGGATGTTTCTGAAATCTGTTGCTGTGCAACCTAATCACTCTCCAAAACGTAGTGACGTAAACTTCCATTAGCATAGCTCTTCGTCCTATGGGCTGACTGGGCTCAGCTGGGCAGATCTCACCAGCACTCCAATGCAGTTCCACTCAAGTATTGTCAGGGCTGGAGTCTAAAACAAATTCTTCACTCCTAGGGCTAGATCTTCAGCTGGGGTGGTTGGACGAGCTAGGGGCTGGCCCGGTTTTATTCCCTCCACGCACTCTCCCTGTGGCAGGTTTGGCGTCATCACAGCTTGGCACTTTCAGGGTAGCTGAAGTTATTCCATGGAAGCTGGCTTCTTCTAAAGCGAACATTCCAAGAACCCCAGGTGGAAGCCACAAAGAGTCTGTGGTACAGAGTTGGAAATCAGGCAGCAGCACTTCTGCCATGTTATATTGGTCAGAAAATGGTTAAGACCAGCACAGATTTAAGATGAGTGGAGAACACACAGAGATGTGGACTTAATGGGGAAACTTACCACCACAAGGAAATACCAGGTACAACTGAGAACAGGAGGGCTTAAAACTGAGAAAAGGAATGAAATATTAAACCTTCTCTCTGTTTCTTTACTAGACATTCTGAATCCAGGCATCTAGGCTTCTACCCTCAAGATAAGAAATCTGAAGAATTTTTCCTGGAGAAAAAAATACTCCTATATTGGAAGTAGCTCTTCCCCACAAAACGACCCTGGTGAATAACCCATCCTGGTCATCTAACATTGAAGTAAACCATTTGCCAATCCCTTATTAGGCCCCACACCTAAGTTACAAAAGCTGACACCAAAACAAAAGAACAAAAAAGAAGTGTGTAAACCAGCAATGGAGGGAGAGTGACACCACTAATTCCATTAGAGAGAAAAGGCAGTATCATATGACCTTGAAATAAAAGCAGGATAATTTAAAAAGAAGTATAGTCAAAGAATATGAAAGAGCTCTTGAAATTATATGCAAAACCATGGTATGGGGGATAGGTGGAGTATTAAGTATTAGTATTAGGATAGAAAAAAGTATGAAAAATTAAAATATTGGAAAATAAATTTTTTAAGATTAGGAGATAAAAAAGAAGAAAAATTAATAAAATTAGAAGTTCATTTCACAAGCTCCATGATCCAAGCAACAAGAGTTCCATAGAAAATAGCATAAAAAACAGGTAGAAAAATTTACAAAGAAGCAATTGAAGATATAACCAGGACAAAAATATTCGAATTCTAACTCTGAAGGGACTTTTATGTGTTACATTGCTTTCCCCCCAAATGATGTCCTAACGCCCAGTAACTCAGAATGCAGTTTTATTTGGAGATTCCATCTTTGCAGGTGTAATCAAGTTAAGATGAGTCACTTATCCTCACCAGTTCAACGTGACTGGTGATGTCCTTCCAAAAAGAGAAGTTTGAACAGAGATCTGGAGGCACTCAGAATGAGGCCTTATGAAGATGGAGACAAAGATGGGAGATGGGGACACACATGCCAAGGAACGCCAACGATTGCCAGCAACCCCCAGAAGCCAGGCAGGAGGCACGAAACAGATTCTCTCACAGTTCTCAGAAGGAACCAGCTATGCCAACCTTGATCTCAGACTTCCAGCCTTCAGAGCTATGCGAAATTTCTGCTGTTTTAGCCACTCAGCTTGTGGTACTTTGTTGCAGTAGACCTAGGAAACTAACCTGAGGCCCACCAATTATCCAATCATATAGATGAAAATAGATGCACAGCAAAGCCCATGACAGTGGAATTGTGGGATCTGGAGCAAACCCAGAAGATTCTAAAGGCTTCTGGAGACAAGGGTATAAGAGAACTTGGTTTTATCCGAAGGATTAATAATCACAATATACTGGATTTCTCAGTAACAATGGAAGTAAGTAGCTAGTGGGGAAATGTCTTCAAAATTCTGAAAGTAATTTCTAACCTAAAATTCTTAATCAGCTAAGCCACTATTTAAATGTTAGATTAGAATAAGGACATGACATTTGAAATATATCATTTCCCAGGCATCTATAGGATGGCATGGTCCACCACCAAAAAGATGGCATAAGCAAAGAAAAGGAAGACATGGGATTGAGGAAACAGAATCCAGTGTAAGAGAGAATTGTAGAGTGTCCCCAAGAGGACTGTGAGAGGATTCTGCAGGGCAAGAGCTGTGTAGGAGGCCTGGAGAGCAACAAGTCCAGTTTGAAATGTGTCATATAAGGAGGAGGAAGAGGGGGGGAAGGAGAAGATTAATTTGAATTTCATATTTATGACAGATGATAGTGGATGAATGAATAATCATACTGTAGGTAGGCCAGTATAATATAGCCAGGAATTGCCTGGTATTTTGTTAGAATTACTCAGCATTGAACACTTACCTCCAGCTCCCAGGGATGCCAATTCTGCTGGTCTGTGGACCACAGTTTGAGTAGTGAGGCCCTAGAGAAGTATTTTTCAACTCCACCTACCTATTTCAGCCACATGAAGAACTTTTATGAACATGTAGATGGTTAGAAACTATAAAAGCCCTTCAATTACTCCCATATTGCTTTTAGCCTAGAGTTCCAACCTTCAAAAGATTCTGTACCAGTCTACCCTGCCCATGATCTTTGTCCTGGTTGGATGTCACTACCCCATTCCTTCCAACATTCCTTCCACCTACCAGCACCACCCAAGCAGCCCCAAGTGCCTCTCACATAAATGAGCCAAAGATGGCCCCTGTGTTTCGGCTCCTAGGCTGATCACTTCTTCACAGCAAGTGAAAAGCCAGCAGGTGCCAGACTCAAATTTTTGTACAGTTGTTCCCCTTTATGCCCACTACTTCACTTTCTGAAGTTCAGTTACCCACAGTCAATTAAGGTCAGAATATAATAAATGGAAAATCCAGAAATAAACAATTTGCTTTTTTATTCCCAATTATTATGAGGTTATGTGTAATTAGGCCACATTGCTTGCATTTATAAGGCCAAGTCTATGCTATAGCCATGTCCCTCACACAAGAAGTGTACCAGACACTCACATTTTGTTCCTACTGGGAAGGAACCCACCCCTCTTAGCCTCCTCCCTTCTTGGATTTATTTGTTTATTGTTTTGAGACAGAATCTCAAGCTGTTACCCTGGGTAGAGTGCTCTGTCATCACGGCTCACAGCAACCTCAAGTTCTTGGGCTTAAGCGATTCTTTTGCCTCAACGTCCCAAGTAGCTGGGACTACAGGTACCCGCCACAACACCCAGCTATTTTTTGTTGTTGTTGTTGTTGCGGTTGTCATTGTTGTTTTAGCAGGCCCAGCCGGGTTTGAACCCACCAGCCTCAGTGTATGTGGCCGGCGACTAGCCGCTGAGCTATGGGCACCACCTCCCTTCTTGGATTTAATCGCGTTTTCCTCTCATGTGAGCGCATTGTTATTAATCCAGAAGTTTCAAATTAGTTTTGAGGACATGCAATGCCTGTCTTTCCATTCTTGTGATACTATGCTCAGTAAAATGTTCTCAATGCATCCAAGTTGTAACAAAGGATACAAAATTTCCATCTTCTATGGCTAAATAGTATTCCATGGTGCACATATGCCAAAGTTTATTAATCTTTTCATGTGTTGAAGGGCACTTGGATTGTTTCCATGTTTTTGCGATTGTATATTGAGCTGCTATAAACCTTCAAGTGCATGTATCCTTATGGTAAAATGACTTTTTTCTTTTGGGTAGATGAGTAGTAATGGGATTGCAGGATCTAACGGAAGGTCCACTTATGCTGTTCTGAATTGTGTGATGCCATCAAGCTCCATCCTGTCAGGGATGTGAATCCCCTCCCTTTGTCCAGGGTGTCCTGTGTTACATGTTCTCTGCCCATGAGCCACTTAGGAGCCAGCTCGGTTCTCAGCTGGACTATCCTCATATCCCAGTGCTTGTGTTCAAGTCACCCTTCTTTTATTTAAGAGTGGTCCCAAAGAGCAAGATGAGGAATTCCAGCAATTCAGATATGTCAAAGAGAAAACATAGAACACTTCCTTAACGTCAAAGGTTTAAAGTTCTTGACCTCATAAGGAAGAAAAAGAAATCATACGCTGAGTTTGCTCGCATCTATGGTGAGAATGAATCTTCTATCCATGAAATTGTGAGAAATAAAAAAGAAATTTGTGTGAGTTTGCTGTTGTACCTCAAACTGCAAAAGTTATGGCCACAGTGTGTGAGAAGTGCTTAACTAAACTTTATCACAGGTATGCAAGTGTAGAAATAAATATAGTGTGTGTGTGTGTGTGTGTGTTACAATTCAGTCTCGGGCATCCACTAGGGATCTTGGATAAGTGGGCACTACTGTATGTCCAGACAGTTTTTAAATAGCTCAAACAAGCAAATGTTTAGTCATTTAGAGCCTGCGGCTCTTTCCTCAGCAAACAAACATCCCCACTTACTGCTTTACTGACAGTAAGCAAGATAAGGCCTGAGCTACCAGGGTCCCTCCCTGCTGCTTCCCTTCAGAAATCTCTCCCCCAACTGTCCCCCACTGTCCTGCTAACTTGGCATCACCTAGACATGTAAGTCCTGTTTCACACTCTCTGATCTGCCCTTCTCCTGTGCCTTAGCCTCTGGACACAAATCTGCTGCAAGGGTCTTCCCCTGCATCAAACCTTTCAAAGTGTCGCCCATCAAGCTTGTGTGTGCCACTGCTACTGAGGGTCAAATTTTCCTCTTTGATTAGCTCCCAAGTCTTTCACCCTCCCCACAAAGCTTTAAGCATCCCACAATTTACTCTAATTGGCTAACTCCTTTTATTTTTATCATTTTAAACGGCAAGTCCTCCAGGAGCCCTTCTTTGGCTTACAGCATGGAGAATTAATCAGTGTCCTGCCATGTAATCCTCTGTATGGAACCTGATCATGAATCAGAGGTTCCAAGAGTCAGTTGGACCTTTGCTGATTTCTAAAATACCATGGAGAGAACCTCTCTTTCAAATCTGACCTCCGGTCAAATGAACGAAATGTTTACTGAGCAGCAACCATGCAAATAATACATATGCAAATATAGACTCCTAATTGGATTATCGATGGGAAAAAAATAAAATACTGGAGTTTCTGCTTTGCTGTAGTCTGTAATCTACTACAGAAGGCAAGATATTAGTCATACAAGCAAGTATAACTGCAATTGGGATAACTACTCAGGGGACATTTAGACCATGGTAGAGTAAAACACAGGGAAAATTTGAATTACTCTCCTGAAGTTAGTGCCCTTCAAACTATTCCCTTTTCCTAGACCGTGCCTTTGGGTGTCCAAGCTAAAATCATTAGGCCTGTATTTTACAGTGAGGAATTCTGGGCCTTTGAGTTGATTTATAAATTGGGGTGAACCCAGGTGGCCTTGCTGCAGGTGCTCGGTTGGCACCTATGTCAGATCCCTACTTCAGGGAAGCTTGCAAATTCTCCTTATTTCTTCCATTTTCTGATTATAAATATTATCTATCATAGAATACTTTAAAATGCAATTAAATTTTAGGTAGAAAATAAAGATCACCTGCAGTAGCCACCTAAATAAATCTGAGGATGGTTGCCGTTTTGCCTTATTTCTGCTCCTTTGTTTCTGTGCCTCTGCGACAGGAGAGGTATACGTGTCAGCTGCAGCTGAAAGTCCTGAAATCTCAGCTCTAAGTCCTCTCCAGCCATCACCTCCCCGCTAGTCATCTAATTCCCCTGCAGATTCCCCAAACCATTGGTTAGTGTGGGGACTGATCACATGGGGGCACTAAGGCTGGAGTTGGTGAAATTCTTGAATTAGTAACACAAGGACTGTTGGCATCAAGTGAGTGTCTACACTTCCCCGGTACTTGCAAAGCAAGGCTCTGTTTTCCTCTACAAGGATCGAGGTCTCTCTGTTCCTTCCTCCCATCTGCTTGTTCTCTCAGCCTTCTCTCTCTTCCACAGCTCCACATCTTTCAAGGAGTAGAAAAACCTGCTGTTCAAGCAAGCCTGTGAATATTTTTATGTCACATATCAGTAGCACACAACTTCTGTCTTTGAGATTTATAGTCTTTAGAGCTATTTCTAAAGTGGGTGATCCATGCCTATCATATGAAACAAGCTTAGAAGAAGGCTCTGTGGAGTCAGAATGAGAGAATTCTATGATCCAAAAACTTATAAAAATAAAAAAAAGAGGTTAGAAAGACTCAAGAGAATTACAGTCTAATAAGGATTAATAATCTCACCACACATGTACATACTTTTTATTTTAAAAAGTCACAAACACATATAGCCAGTTGTATGTCTTGACGCATGTGCATTGATAACTACTTTGTATAAACATTTTATCTAAGTTATAAAATATTCTTTGAGATTTCATTTCAATGTTTCTAGAATATTCTATCATCTGCTCTAGTAGCTGCTTAACTGGTGGCTGGTCAGTAATTTCACATTGTGCTAAAGAGCACTGGAATCCCGGGTCTCTCGCTCACCACTTCTGTGACCTTGGAAAGGGTATTTAATCCCTCCGGAATTCCTCTATAAGATAGAAATCTTAATACTATCTGTCTCTTTAAATTATTAGGAAATTTAAAAGTTAATATGCATAGATAGCTGAAAACAGGGAACAGTCAATCGCATAGGTTTTGCTATAGTTATTTGATTTTCGAATTGTTTCTAATTATTCATTTTTAGAAATAACTATGATTATGTATGTGTATGAATTTCTGTCTTTTTACTTTTTATCCTTTTAGATAAAACTGTAGAAGCAGTTTAAACATACCAAGGGATGAATTTTTAAAGCCTCTGGATACATTTTGCCAAATCATTTATCAGAATGATTATATAATTTTACACCCACACGGCAATTAAATGTTCTCCCTTCAATGAATGTTCCATCCACAAGCAGAGTGATCTTTTTAAAAACAGACTAGATTGAGTTTCTCCTTGAATCTTTAGCGTGGTTTTGGGGCCCCTGTGCATACCGCCCCACCCAGGTCGCCCTCTCTTCTTCCTCTCCACCTCCATTGGCTCATTGCCTTCCAGCTACCAGGCTTCCCTTTTGTTCTTAGACAAACCAACTTTTATCCACCTTCTGGACTGCAGAATCTTTAGCATCCTACTCCCTGTACAAGGAACATCTCCCTCAGCACCAGCATGTTAGTTCCATGTTCCCAGATTTGTCTGGTTCTGGTAAATTCTTAATCACATGCACACACTCTCTCGCTCTCTCTCTTTCTCTCGTTTACATCAGAACATGTTATTCCTCTTTTCTACACTCTCACAGCGTTGTCCTTTATACCAAAGTACTCAGTGCAAATGTAACATTTATTAACTAGGTAATTTTTTAAAGTGTTCTTCTCCTGGCTTGCCTCTAAGCACCATGACAACAGAAACTGTGACTGGCTTCCTGACGATCATTGTCTTTTTGTTGTCTGTTACAGATGTAAAATAAACAGTCGATAAATACTCGCTGAGGGAAGGACAGAGAAAAGGGAACAAATACACATGATTGGATCTTGCTTTTCCTCAGTTAAGATCTGTCTTTAAAAATTCCATTCACTTAAGGAAATTTCATCCCAGATGAAATTACAGATGAGATACGTTCCTGAGATCGTCTTTCAGTCCAATTTACATACAACGCACATTCCTAAATAAATGACATATAAGCAGTAATAAAAACAATAATAATACTATCATGGCTCATAGTGGAAATAATAATACAGGGTGGATATAAAGTTCGTGTGCAATTTACTATGTTAAACTATTTTAATTTGCACACGAACTTTATGTCCACCCTGTACAGTGTTATACTGTAAGAATAATAATAATAATACCCTGTACTTAATAATATGTTACAGAAACTATTGTGCTCCTTTTGTAATTTCAAATAAATAGTATGTAAAAATGAATTTATACCAAAGGTTTAGATAGGACATAGGCAAAATTTCAAAAAAGAATTGAAGGTTAACACCCACCTAATGTCTCATCAATATTTTGTTTCCCAGCTGGGGCATTTTTGAGGCAGGAAGGTAGGCTGACATTAATTGGAAGATGATGGAGAAACCAGAGGGGATGGAGCAGTTGGAGAATCAGGACTTGACTCTGTTGCTTATCCCTGAAATTGGTTTCTTGAAAAGTTATCTAGGGTTGTTTGCATAGCCTTCATCTCTTCTTCATCATAAATGGCTTTGTTCTCACTAACTACGACAAGCCTTTGTAAACCAAGGTCAGGGTCATGGTCCTCAAGCTTAGCAGATCCTGCTTATGTGAAGCAAAGGGCTTGAAATCTTTTGCTGTAAACGTGCATGGCTCTGGGTCTTCTGATTCTTCGTGCTCTTTTGCTTCTACCAGCGACTTCTCCATTGAGTCTCGCTGCTACCATCAAGATGCCACGCCAACAAACCATTTATGCCGTCCTGGTTTGTTTACATCACAGAAGAAACTCGTTCCTGAACTATTCATTTAATTATAAATTATCCTTATGGGGAAATTTGGGAGCCCATTGTAAGTAAAGAAGGTCATACATCACATCGCTGTAACCCAGGGATGCCTCTACCTAGACTCCCCATCAGAAGTAACAGGACTACACCCATAACTTTAAGTCATATCCTCCCCTACCCAACTCCCAGCACAGAATACAGGCTAAAGGCAAAGACCTTCTCTCTGGAAAGTCTGGACCGAGAATTAGACACAGAGTAAGGGCTGGGCTAAGTCAGAGCTTCATCAAAAACAGTGGGGTTCACTGAGGCCTCTCCTCAGCTACGTACCCCTCAGCTGCCTGACCACTGGCAGTGGATTACAACCTCCTGGCAGAGGTGGGAGGACTCCTCTCTGACCTATTTGCTCTGCCCAGGATCTTGGCCTTTGAGGGTCACCCACAGAAGGGCTACATCACCCCTGGTGATTCATCTATCTATGGAAACACCATCGGACAAAGCCTGTCTAAGTACATCAAGTTTCCAGTCAAAGTCTTAATGCTTCACTCTTAAAAATTGGAATAAAGAACCAAAGACCACCAGATATTTGGAGGAGACATCTAATGTGAAAAAAGAAAAACAAATAAACAAAATAGAAAAAGAAATTAAAAGCAGAAACAATAAAATCAAATGAAGAAAACATCTATAACAAATTTGACATTATAAAAGAGAACAAAAAAGGAACACAATTTTTTGAAGAACATTTGGAAAACAAATAAGAGCTTTTTGAAATCAAACATAGTATACCAGATATTAATTTTTAATGGAAAGTTTGGAAGATAAATTTGAGAAAAATTAATATGAAAAGAGAAAAAAAATTAGGAAAAACGATAGAATAAATAGACAATTAATGTAGTCTGAGCACCGTGTGACTGACAAATACTCCTGGAAAAAATAAACAGTGAAAGTGTATTATAAAGACAACAAAAGATTATTTTAAAATTAGTATGACGTTAGATTAAAACATTTTCTAGAAATTCAGTGTCTCGAAGATGAGGCCTCCCAAGTGAGGAAATAAACAAAAGAAAAAGGAGACAGTAGAAATAGGGATTTCAAGACAAGAGAGAGAAGGAAGTTCCTGGAATAATGATGAAGGGAAGTTTCACAACAACCTTTAGGGCAACAGCTGAGCAGTGGCTCAGGGAACAGCTAGACCAGAGGGCAGCAGGGACACGGAGGTGCCTGGTTATGCCCTGGAGTGCTTGAGATGTTGAAAGGAATTCATGCTCTTCCAGACGGTTTTAGAATAAATAAATAACAGTGCATTTCATCCAGTCTAAGTGATCATTGATTCTAAAATGTGCCATCCTTTTATGCATGACTAAGGAAAGAAGATAGTTTACCAATAAAGCATGAGTAATGTTGTATTTTATACGTATTGAAACTTACACGTTTTTAGACATTCATTTATATCACACTGACTGTATATAAAGAGGAAAAGCAAAATAAATTGATTAAGATAAATTTATTTTAAACTTTTTTTTTTAGAGTTAAGATTTTAGGGATATTACTATGTGGAAAACAAAAGAGAGACAGCATGCCTTAGAATCCATATACTTTAGTAAGAGGAAAAAAGTAAAGCCCATACAAAAACAATGTAAAATAAGATTTTCAAGGTAGGAAATATAATAGGACACCATGTGGTTCAGCTGGAGTTATATTTTCAGCCAATATCATGTAGAATGACATTGAGACATAAGAAATATGCAAAATAAAATTAGGTATTATTTAAATATCTGTAGCTTTTGGACTCTACCAAACTTGAAAAATATTAAAAGAATTGAGAATATGATTCATGGAATAATCCAATCAGGTGATAAAACAACCTGATTGTGGGAGATGGTCAAATTTAGAACTTTAATTGAACTTGAAAACTGATTTTTTTTTTTTTTAAAGGGCTTACCTTAAAAAAATAATAATTCTGGGCTGAGCCCTGGGCCAGCACAGTCTACTGAAGTATGAATCTCAATTGTTTTACATTTTCCCAACAGCACATAAATACAAAGTAGTAATTGTTCCCATAGTATAACAAATAGTCTTTAATTTGGGGGAGTTTAGGATACAGTATAAAATAATATATTAAATTTATCACATAACAAGTACTGAATACCTTTGTCTTAATTTGTTATTTAAGAAATTTATATGCTAATGATTAGTCCTGACATTCTGGAGTATTGGTTTTGCCTGGAGGTATATAGTTAACAAGCATAAAAGAATTTTAGAAGGAATATCAGCCATGTTGAAAGGTTTAAAGTAAATGAGAATCACAACATCTGTAAGTTTGCTTTGCTGAATTTATTAGAATTGTTTGCATTCTTGGTTTGATTTATTAGGCAGCAAAATGAAATACTTAAAAAATGGGAAACAGAGCGTAAAGTTATTTCAAAATTTTAAAGAAATAAATTTAGAAATGAGATCAAACATTAAAGGCCCCCTTATAAATGACTCTCAATACTAATAGATTATTAGTAGAATAATAAAATTTTAAGCTAAACTTAAAAGCTTTTAACTATAATGTTAAACACTTATAACATTAAGAAATTGAATCAAGTTTGACATCGCAAATAAGCACATGTTGACACATGATACATGTTGTTATCAGTGTAGGCAAACAGATGTTTTGAACACAAACACAAATACTGCAATATTGGCTTAACCCCCAACTGAAGAATAACTATATTTGGAAATGGGAGAGAGCAAGTTTGTGCAGCAGTGAGGGGTGTGGTGGCAGAGTAGGAGTCCATAAAACATCCCTGAGACTGAAAAATAGAGAAATAATGACATGAGCATATGATTTAGACATACAAAAGAAAATAACAGAAGAAACAGTTCACAGAGCTGAAAGTGGTTTCCTCCAGAGAGGCAGAATTAGGAGAGAGGAGCAGCAGGGCAGGCAAACGGCTGCTTTTCATAATAAGCTTGTTAGAGGAAACAAACAAACATGTAAAAACTATAGATATGTATTACTTTAATTAAAAGTTAATTTTTTTTAAATGGCAAGAAAGTAACTCAGTTTTGAATTCTACCTACAATGAAATTTTCATCTACAGGTTAAATCTGACAGTTAAGCTCACAGACTCATCCTAGAAAAAGCTACTACCTTATTGCTGAATATGACCACTGTCCCCTTCAAAGTGCCCCTGCACAGTAGAAGCCTCCCCAAGTATCTGGTACTTTGGGAGAATATGCACTGACACCAGCACCTCATCCATCCTTCAAAGCAATTTCGGAACACTTTTTCTGGAATGGCCATCAGAACTTTCATCATATTACCCTTAATAACATGGATGTCATCAAAATGATTCCCTTTCAGTATTTCCATTATCTTCAGGTAAAGAAAAAAAAAATCATTAAAGGACAGACCAATAGGGAGAGTGTTCCAATATAGTCTTTTGTTTACTGGCTAAAAACTTCTTCATCGAGAGTGCCATCTGACTTGGTGCATGAGCCACAAGTTTTTGGCCAAGATTTTCAGTTAAGATTTTCCTGTTTCTCTCTAGATGTTTACGTGGTCTGCTACGCTTCTTGTGGTCGGCTGATGATTTGGACACGCAATTGGTGGAAGTTTTGCAATGTTTTTCTCAGTTCTGCTCATTATTGGCCATCCTGATCTCTCATTAGTGAAGCTTTCTCTCTCCTCAGAAAAATGTTTAATCTATTTGTACACTGCTGTCTTCTTCATGAAATTGTCTCCATAAAGTTGGACTAACATGTCTCTGATTTTATGTCCATTTTGGCCGAGTTTAACAAAAAATTCACAAATATTTGTTCGTTGCTCTAAGTCAAGCTCTGACATTTTCCCAACAGCACATAAAAATACACACCAGCAACACTGACTGCCACTCAACAAGACACCGCCATATGTGGATGTGCCCACAGCCATGAGACATTGCCATACCATGGTTATGAAACCTTCCCTAGTTATTTGAACAATGCCACTACTATAAGCTCACAGTGGCAAGTCCTCAAACTTAATTGTCAGACCTCATATTTTGGTTATGCTCTCAAACACCAAATTATAATTTTCTTGAAGTTTTCTTTCCATTTCCTATTCCCTTACCCAACACTATTTCTACCTTCCTTCCTCCTGTCTAACTCTAACTCAAACATGAAGACATTTATCCTTAGGGGTTCAAAAGCGGGGAGGTACTTTGCTGGAAAGAACTAACTTTTGATGCATCTGGAACTGAGTATTTCTGCCTGCACAGCCTCAGGACTAGCTACACAGCCATTTGTGCACTGGAGCCTTAAAACAATCAGAACTACACCCTCCCAGCTAAAGGCAGTTTTTGACAAACGAATAGCAAATTGATTCTCATTTGTACTCAAATCAATACAACCTCAGATATTAACATCCTTATACCTTCTGCTTGGGCTACTTTCTCAGAATCTATCCCCCAGTCCTACCTCAAAACTTATCCACCAGTGAATTCAAGTAAAGGCTTTTTGGTTTTTAAAATATCAGGACCATTCATACCTGCATATGAACTTTCCCCCCAATATTATTATTAACACATTCATTATCAAGTTAATCTTTTTCCTTCACATCCTTTAGAAACGTTTTGTACTCAGTCAAACCAAAGAGGTTTAAATTATTGTAGTCTATCATTTTAAAAGTCATTCTTAACAAACTGATGTTTTTACTCTCACTTATACTCATGCCTAGAATTTTTTTCTGCCTTCTGCCTACCTGGCAAACCTGCTTTTAATTTTCAAGATGCAAAAAACATGTGCCCTGCAAATTATTCTTGCTCTCGCCTGGGAGAATCAGCCAATGCTCCCGTGTGTTCCCACTGCATCCCTCATTCCACCCTCATTTAGACTTTCATTCTAGAAGCTGAGCACCTGGAGAGCTTTCTCAGGCTCTGGGACCCTTAACGATAAAGAGCACGTCTTATTCACCTCCATAGCCCAGGCACACAGTGCAGTGCCTGGTACACAGCAAGCAATAAATAATTCATCATTGAGTGAATGTTAGAAAGCACAATAAATCAGGAGTCAGAGGACTAAAAGTCTAATGCCAGTTTTGTAGCATATTAGCCATGAAACTCTCTACGCCTCAGTTTCTACTTCCATGAAGTGGGACTAATAATGTCTGTGATTCTAGAACTACAGAGTGATTGTGATCAAATGAAAGCATGAATATAAAAACACCCTGAAAGTCGTTAAGATTCCACAAAGTATTATTTTCTCTTAACTTTAGTCATTCATTCAGTAAGTACTTATCGAACACTGATTTTGTGCTAGACATTATTCTAGGCATGGGAATGGAGCAGAGAATAAAACCTAATAGATCCCTACCCTTAAGGAACCTAATTTTGAAGTGGAGGGAAGGCAATAAGGAAATAAGCAAAATATACAGTCTATTAGATAGTGATACCTACTGTAAAGAAAAATGAAGTACAGAAGTGGGGTAGAAAGTACAGGAGTACGATTGTACACGAGGCTGTGAGGGAAGTCTCCAAAGGAGAGGTGGCAGTTGAGCAAAGATTGAAAGGAGGAGCATCCAGGCAGAGAGGATAGCGAATGCAAAGCACCCTGGAAGGAGAACGATCACAGTGTGTTTCTAGGAGTACAACAACACCGAATAGCTCGGTGGCTGGAGCTGAGTAGGCAAGAAAGAATAACAGGAGGTAAAGTAAAGAGATAATTGATGAGTAGACTCTGTAGGCTCTAACAGCTTGCTATAAAATTTCTGGCTGTTCTGAGTGAATGGGAAGCCATTGGAGGGTTTTGAGAAAAGTAGTGCCATCAGCTAACTTATAATAAAATCAGTCTCTCTCTCTCTTATAATAAGATGTTTCTCTGTTTCTCTCTCTCTCTCTCTCTCTATCTATCTATCTATCTATCTCATTTTTAAAACAGAGTTAGGGAATTCAGGGAATAACCATAGAGAGCAGGAAGTTTTCTATTGGAATATTCCAGGCAAGAGAGTGTAGTGGTTTAGACCAGGGTGTTGCATATAGTACCAGGGAGGGTATGAAATACATGGGTCCTAAATACCTACTTGAGAGTGAAAGAGAGGACACAAGGACGGCTCCAAGGTGTTTGTCCTGAATAACAAAAAGACTAGATTTGCCATTTCCAAACACATGGCCAACTATAAGCAGAACAAGTTGGGGAGGAAGTGTATCAGTGAACAGTTTTAGAAATGTTGAGTGGCAACTGGGATCCAGGTAAGAGAGAATTTAGGAGCGGTGAGTTATGGGTGTCAATTGTAGCTCAGAGACCGGGTGAGATGTCCAAAGGAGTTGCCTATAAATAGAAAAGGGAAGGCACCAAGGTCATGGCAATGTTCACAGGCCTCAGAGTCAAAGAAGCCCAGTAAAAAAAAAAAAAAAAAAAAAAAAAAAACCCTCCAACGACAGGCCACGGGCGAAAAAGAGAAACCACGAAAGGGTGGTTAAGGGGTGATGACCGCTTAAAAACCAAGAACCCAGCTGACGTTGCGGGTACGGCC
>CAUYPK010064259.1:0-21688 GCA_963574355.1 Loris lydekkerianus | reverse complement strand
TTTTGGTAAAATATATAACATAGAATTTGCTATTTTAACATTTTTAAGTATATAATTTAGGGCATTAATGACATTCACAATCTTATGCTACCATCACTTTTTCCAATTATTTTCATCTCCCTAAACAAACTGTGACCATTAAGCAATAGCTCCCCATTACTTCTAGTAACCTATAACCTACTTTCTGTCTGCATTAATTTGTCAATTCTAGATATTTTATGTAAGTGGAATGCTACAATATCTGTCTGGCTTATTTTACCTAGCATACAGTTTTCAAAATTCATTGCTGTTACAATACTTACTCAAAACTTATTCCTCTTTATGGCTGAATAATAGTCCACTGTACATATCTACTTCATTTTGCTCATCTATTCTTCTGTTGATAGAAACATGGATTGTTACCACCTCTTGGCTGTCTTGAATAATACTGCAATGAATACTGGCATACAAGTAATGGTTTGAGTCCCCATTTTTAAATATTTGGGGTGTATATCTGGGAGTCAAATTTCTAGATCTTATGGTAATGCTATGTTTAGCTTTTTGAGGAATTGTTAAATTATTTTCTATAGTATCTGTACTGTTTTACATTCCCACCAACAACATACAAGTGTCCCAATTTCTATAAATCCTTGGCAATGCTTCCTTTTTTCTGTTGTGTTTATTATATCCATCACAGAACGTGTGAGGTGATACCTCACTGTGGCTTTGATTTGCATTTACCTGAGGACTAATGATCACGAGCATCATTTCATGTCCTTTTTGGCCACTTGTACATCTTCTCTGGAGAAACATCTATTAAAGTCCTTTGCTCTTATCTTAATTGGGTGTTTTTATCTTTTTGTTGTGGGTTTTAGGAATTCTTTTTATAGTCTGCATATTAAACACTTGTCAGATGCATGATCTGTAAATATACTTCTCTCATTCTATAGGTTGTCTTTACATATCTTGGCAATATCCTTTGATGCACAAGGGTTTTTAGTTATAATGAAATCCATTTTATCTATTTTTCTTCTTTTTACTTGTGTTTTGTACTTTAATCACTGTGTATTCCTTTAACCTAATTTCTGCTTTTACTCTTCAGAGTCTTTAAAGCTACTTTATCACCATGAGTTCAGTCATTGGTGGATTGCATGTTGGGTCATGATGTGTCTGTGATTTTAGGAAAGGAAAAACTTAAAGGAGTTTTACTTTTCTATAATTTCTTTTTTTATTGTTTTTTTTTAATGTTTTTTATTAAATCATAGCTTTGTACATTGATGCATTTATGGGCTTCATGGTATTGCTTCAATATACAGTGTTACAATGTGAAATGCTTACGTTGACCTAAGTAATACATCCATCACAATTATACTCATTTTTCTATAATTTCTCAATAAAGTATTTTAGTAAGTAATGAATTTTTTTCTGTGTGGCACTAGCAGCAGTAAATAACTCCTTTTTTTGATATTTAGAAATGGCAATATTTAGGTGGCTAGTGAATGATACATAGTTTAAAAGGCACTTTTGGATGCTGTAAGGATGAATAGTTGCCCTCAACTTCCTTGAGGAAGTCCCCAAAGATGACTAGTGGAAATGCTGTATAAAAACATCAGGATAAAACAGGAACTCAGGTGAACATAGAGAACTATGTACACTCATTATTTTGGAGGAAAAAATCAGCAATGGTATTTTAGTGAAATGTTATGTAGGGAGTGTGGAATTCCTTGAGTTGGAGTGACTCCTCCAAATGTATGATCTTCTGAATCATTTTACTCATTCTTTGCAATGCCTTTACCCTCAAGAACTTTGTGCAAATGTTAAATCTCAATACCAAGCTGTCAGAGCTTAGCTTTTCATTTCATCTTCAGACTATACTTCCAGTAATTTCATTCAGTTTGACTCTCCCACCCAGCTCTGGCAGCTTTGCACATCCAAGGATGTTATGTGCTTCCTGAAGTCTGGGAGAAAATATCCCCATAACTTTAGAACGATGGAAAGAAAAAAAAAAATGTGAAAATAAAAACAGTGTCCATTCATGGTCTGTTAAATTCATAAAATTATCATGTAGGTTTCCAATTATCCAAGGAAACGAACTACTTAAGACTATCAAATTGACTATGTCTTTGCAGTGGGGCTGGAACAATCGATCAAACATTTTTTTTTTTTCTTACTTTGTAATCTAGGTATTTTGTATTAGGACAAAAAGTTAGGTGAGATTTCAGAAAATCCCTCAATAGCCTATGCTTATAGGGTTTATTATTACTTCTTAAATTTCTTTAAATATTCAACTGGGAATATCTCTAGCTCAAATTGTAAATGTCAAAACTAAAGAGCAGGTCTTGAATTTTATTCTTTTTGCACACATTAGCCTGCCACAGTTTCATGGGTGCTGGTAGGAGACCTGAGACTCTCAGGTCAGAGATTCATCCCTATAATAATAGCCAGAGTAGGCTCAGCACCTATGGCTCAAGCGGCTAAGGTGCCATATACACTTGAGCTGGCAGGTTCGAATCCAGCCCGGGCCCGTCAAATAACAATGACAGCTGCAACCCAAAAATAGCTGGGCGTTGTGGCGGGCACCTGTAGTCCCAATTACTTGGGAAGTGAAGGCAGGAGAATTGCTTGAGCCCAGAAGTTGGAGGTTGCTGTGAGCTGTGATGCCATAGCACTCTACCCAGGGTGACAGCTTGAAGCTCTGTCTCAAAAAAATAAAATAAAAATAAAATAATAGCCAAAATATCATCACTGTCTTTCCCTGGTGGCCAGAGTCCCCAACTTCCTCAAGGTGATGCAAAGAGGACCACGTGACAACTATGTGGTGTGGTGGATTATGTTACTACGTGGTGTGGTGGATTATGTAACTACGTGGTGTGCTGGATTATGTTACAAAAAAGGAACCTGAGCACTACAAACCCAAATTTTGTGTAATGAGCAGTAAGAAAATCTTCCCTTTGCTCCGGATAGAGACACTATCTGTATCTTCCAAGATCATTCACTTTTTAAATACCCTTGAAAAGATATTCTGGAGGAATAACAGCTCAGCATCCAATGGAGAATTGCTCCAAATTTGTGTAATGAGCAGTAAGAAAATCTGCTCTTAGCTCCAGATAGAGACACTATCCGTATCTTCCAAGATTATTCACTTTTTAAATATCCTTCAGAAGACATTCTGGAGAAATAACAACTCAGCATCCAATGGAGAATTGCTCCTAATAGTTTTATGCATTACATACACATAAGCACCAGCCTACTTCATAATATTGATATAAATTAATAATAGTACATAATGGAATAAAATCAAGTTGAAAATGGTCCATTTCCTAAGATTGATAGTTTGTCAAGGTATTGAGGTTAACCTTCATCTTCCAGGGTGAAGAAGACCAATCAGTATCAGCCTTTATAGAAAGTATTTGGCATTTGGCATGTAGCAGACATTTTGTTATTCTCTCCATGTGAGGGTCACCAACTAGTTTTGATTTTCAGGTTTCTTTGTCCTATTTCTGGATGCAAATTTACGTTACTTGGAAAGTTCTCCGCAGATAGCTGTGTGCCCATTTCCTTCAAGCCTTTTCTCAGGTGTCTATTTCTCAATGAAGCCTATCCTTACTCCCCCACAGAAGGTATATCATATTCTCACCCATCTATTTCCCCCTCTGTTTTACCCAGCTTTATTTTTCTCCCTAAGCTTATTGCCTTCTTAACGTGTTATATAATATATTTATTATGTTTGATATTCAGTAAACTCCATGTGAGTAGAGGTTTTTGGTCTACAAGATCTCACAATTAAGTTTGTGAATTTATCCTAGAAAAAGTGCAACAAACCTCATTGTTGAATATCACTACAGTCACCTTTGAAATACTCCCCCTGGGAAGCTATGCACAGATGCCAGTGCCTAGCCCACCCCACCCTCACCCCATAGTAATTTTTGAACTCTTTTTCTGGAGTTACAAAGCTATTATATGTCACACAACACACAGCAACAACAATAATGAACATCACTCAGCAAGGCACCACCTCACATCTACATGAACACAGCTGTTAGACACTGATATACCAAGGTTATGAAACCTTACCATGTTGTTAACACAGTGCTGCCAATGTAAGCGCACAGGGGAAAGTTCATGACAGTTTTGCTGGCCATTCCAGAAAAAGAGTTTCATAATTGCTTTGAAGGGTGTACTAGGTGCTGGCATCACTGCATAGCTTCCCAAGGGGAGTACTTTGAAGGTGACCATTGTGACGTTCATCAATGAGGTAAGTTGCACTTTTTTCTAGGATGAGTTTGTGAACTTATTGTTAGATCAGTAGTTTACTGATGAATCTTCTATCCTCAACACAACACCTATCCCATAGTGAGTGCTCAATAAATATTAAATGAATGAGAGAATTAAGTCTTAAAGAGACTAACTAGTCAGCGTTTCACAACTAACAACCCAAGGCTGGGTGGGACTCAAGGCAGATCTTCTGACTTCTAACTTCAAGTCCATGACTATTTCTACTGAGCAACTCTTACTTTCCCCAACTTCTTCCCACCTTAAGGCTTTAACTAAGGGCATGGCCCCTCAGGCAGGTATAGCTCTGTCCGAGGGCTAAAAGACCCCAGGACTAAGAGTAGGCAAAGAAAGGAGGAACTCTTAGGCCAGGCTGAAGCTGAAAGGCTGGGTCAGCTGGAGGGAGAATGGAGACAGGCAGATATATTGGGAAGGTGATCACAGGCTCTAACTGTATCTACATGAGCCTTCCTTCAGGGTTAATAATTCCTATGCATTGCTCCAAACCCTGTAAATGCAAACGGCCAGAGTCTAATCTCTCTAAGCCAGGACTGCCAATAGTAATAGATGTTTTGTAGAGGATTTTGATCTACAAAGCAATTTATAAAACTCTCACAAATGAATCCTCTTAGGAGTCCCAGGATATGGGCAAGATAAAGATAGCAGAACTTGAAAATAATGAAATATGTGAAAGAAAGAGAGCAAAAAGGTCTCGTGAAACAGCTGGAGGGAGCCCAGAGCAGTTTACCTCATCCCAAGTGCTCAAATATTCCCATCACTGCCAACAGCTTTTGGGGGCATGTCAACTCCAGGTCTCTGCAAATTCTCCAGTCAGTGATAAACACGGATCAGCCTCCTGCACACAAGAGTGATTTTCCCCACCAGTAGCCCAGGCATTGAACTATTTAAGAAGTAAATGATCCAGAAGCTTTTCCCCTTGAATTATATTGTTCTGTGCTGTCCAGCAGAGTAGCCACTAGCCATATACCATGTATGTTGCTATTTACATTTAACTTGATTAAATCAAATATAATTAAGCATTTGATGCCTCAGTCACATCAGCCACATTTTCAGTGGTCTGTAGACACAGGTAGCTGGTGGTGAGTGCATTAGGTAGTATAGTTATGAAACATTTCCATCACAGAAGGTTTCGTGGACAGCTGCCACTCTAGACACCTTCCAAGTGATGCAGAGCCTCAGCCCAGCAGAGCCAGGACTGTTTTATGTCTCAGCGTGTTACTGCAACTTAAGCCTGACATCTCTTCTACACTTTTTTTCCTCTTGATGATCTTTGAACCGTTGTTTCATTTTGTCCTGCCCTTTGAGGTCATGGAATGTTTTATTTTCTGTCATACACTCACTGACCTTGAATCACCAACCCAAGCCTCTCTCCTTCCCACTAAGCCAGTCCTCTTTTTCTCAGCTAGCTGACAGTTCCTGGCCATACTAAGTTTAAGATGATTCACTCACTATTATTTCATTCTTTGAAATATAAAATTAACCTTCTATATCTAAATTAAAGTTGCAGGGCATTATTAGAGACAATTCCAGGAAACTTCTAGAGAAGGGTGGCAGAACATGTTCTAGGGAACCTCAGTGAGACCTGGAGGTTGAAGGATTAGGTTTGATCCTGATGGATGACCCATGGGCAGCAAAATCAAATATTAGTTAACATCTGCTAAGGTCTTTGGGATATATTTTAAAAGTATATGAAATCTATCTATATAATCAGTATGAGGTCATGTTGGGGAAGTTTAAAAACAAAATCATTTTCCAACCAAAATATAAAAAAAAAACCTCTCTGCAAAGATTGCAGAGAAAGAAAAACAGCTTTGTTATTGAATAAGCCTTAAATCAGGATATGATATACAACACAGGGAGTGCACTGAGGGATTGATTGTAAAGACAAAAAGAAATCTCTGTTCTTTTATAAAGCAAAACAGATGTGACCTGTTGCAAACACAACATGAAGATAAACAATAGCTGGCCAGTCCTCAAATGAGAGGACTTGACAGCACTGTTTGTCACAAAGTTCATCCTAAATTTACCGAGTAATGGGGTGGCCATCTTTGTTAGCTAATTGGCTTCATACAAAGGAAACTTCTATTTTATCATGGGAGGTAATTTTGTAACTTGGAGGGAGGTGCCCCTGGGAAGTTTAGGCCCCCACTGAAGCTGGAACATAGGAACACTGTCTTCTCTGACTGTATTTCAAATGGTGGCTTCTTAGTCCCAGAAAAAGACATTTCTGGAACGTAAGACCTACAGGGGGCTCTTAAAAATGTTTACCTTTCTTGTTGACTAATTTGAGTTCTCTGTAGATTCTCATTATTAGCCCTTTGTCAGATTCATAGCATGCAAACATCTTCTCCCATCCCAAAGGCTGTCTTTTTGCTTTGGTTGTGGTACCTTCAGCTGTGCAGAAGCTTTTCAGCTTGATCATGTCCCATTTATTTATTTTTGGTGTTGCTGCAATTGCCAACAGAGACATTATCATAAAATCTTTTACCTTTCAAGGAGGCAGAGATACAATTTATAATTTCAAGTTTATAAAAGAAATGTTATAAAAAAATAAAGAACTACTTTTCAAAATAAAAATTAAGTCTTTTTTCATTTGTATTTGTCCTTACAGTCTTCATAAGAAATATATTAAATCAACATTTTGTGTAATCATTTATAACATCACCTTCTTTGACCAATACTTGAGAAAATAAGTGTTAATTGAAGACTCTAAATCACAGATAAAGAAGAAGTTTTATTCTCAAATTCTATTACTATTTACATATAGTAACTATGATTATATTAAAGAGAATCTCAGTGTAGGTCCTTGGGGTATCCTCTTTGATGATTGAAATGTGCTATAATTAATAATTTAAGACATGTGCAGGGAAATGACTGCAAAGTGCCTGACTAGTCTAAACAATTTCATTTATCCCCCAATAATTTATTTTATACTATTTATAGAACAAATAGTATTTTACAGGTAGTGAAAATGTATTTTTCTACAAGTTCTAAAGTAATGACATTCAAAGAAAGTTTTATTCTATCAACCAAGCATTCTCCTGGAACTATTTACTACCAATTAGAGGACACTTCTAAAGGTAACTGACCCAACATAAGTTATAAATTATCTCAAAAACAGTTCATTTAACAAGAACCACAAATAGTTGTCAGCTCCCAAGTAAGAGTCACCTACCAATTTTTGATTTTCTGTTTCTCATTTCTATTTCTGGGGGTTCTCATTGAAGCTGGGAAAATCAATCTTCCTCAAAACCACCTTTTAATTATTCCAAAATGATGACACAATGCTTTTTCCTCTAGCTAATTTTTTCTGTTTATACTTTATTAAACTTGATAGTAAAATATGGCATATATTTTCTAATAATAATACATTAATTGACATAGAGACAGTTCATACCTTACACAAGGCTTACCTTTGTACTCCTGGACTGTGGCGCCTACCCAGAGCATGCCCATTATTTCAGTAGCGGGATCAGTTAAGGTCAGGCTGAAATGATATACAGAAAACATTTTTAAAGGACTTACTTGCTTTGAGTCTATTTCGTCTAATATGCCATATGCTTAGGCTGATTGCTTGGAATCTGTATATGCATTTCCTATATGCTGTGCACTGACTGTTGGACTAAGTACACTTGCAGAAAGTATAATAATTTTGTTTCGTTATACAAGACCTGATCTGATAAGGAGCTTACCCATATTTTGCAAAGGTAAAGGTTACTTTGAGCCCCACAGCTAATTTCTCATGTCAGAAATTATCAGGATCCTAAACCACTGATCCAGAAACTAAAGGACAGGCAATAGGAAGACAGAATTCATTCAGTCTTTCAGATGTATGTACAAGGACGTGGACTTCATGTGCGTCTAATATTCCTCCTTATCCTGGGATCCTTTGCAATAAGGGAGCCATGAGAAAACCAAAACTGACTTCAGTGAGAGAGCTAGTGATCCATGTTGTTTCTGCATCAGAGATCAGTTAAGCCAGAGAAGAGCTCTTCTCTTGAGAATTATGAAATAGGACAAAATGAGCTTTTCCAACTCTGATGAGAGCCAGTTTCCCTCTTCCAGATGCTAATTTCTCCAAAATGGTCCACTTCACACACTTCAGTACCTACAGGTCTTCTCCTCGGGCTAAGGTATTAGTTGATAAAAGCTAATGGGCTCTCTGTTATTTACAACTTCTCCCAGAAATGTTTGCATTTTTAACAGGAAATTCAGGAAGATCAAAAAGCTTGATGGATCCAAAGAAACAAATCTGTGATGGGAAAACTTCAGGAAAATGGGGGAGATAATCTGAGACAGTGAATGGGTCTTTCCGTTGCCTCCCAGACTACAACACAGAAGCAAGTTTAGTCATTCACTCACAGCTTTTTCTGTACAGAAAAAAAAAAAAAAAAGAGTTAGTGTTTCTTGTTGTGGGGTCATATGTCTGAAGATGATGGAAATTAAGAATGCTTTTGAGATTAAGGGAAGGAAAATTTTTACAATCTAAATATATGAAAAGAAAGCTGCTAACCAGTGAATCCTTAGGGAAAAAAAGAAATCATTTCTTTTGCACATAAGCCCAAGCTTCCATTTCAGAAATGCTAACACAATAGAATTTCATCTTATTTGTTTTTTTTTTCTTCTGTCTGAGATTTTCTCCCCCACTTCCCTCTGAACCTTGTTGCTTTCATTTTATCATTTCCGTTCAATTGCCTACCAGCTATTATGCCATAACTAGGACCTCTGAAAAGGATAAATTTATATTTTACCACTTAGTCTGCCTCCCATTCCTGCCTAACACAAAAACATCTGGTGAGTCTAATGTTAAGTGATCAACCTTTTCAGGGCTGTGATTAGGAGATATGTATCTGCGTTTGCACTTCACTTGTGGAAATTCTGCCTGGGAGCCATTCATTTTTCATCAAGCTTCCTGTGCTATTCGTTACTCCTTTCCACGCCTTTTCGCTGTGGTCAACCTGCTGTATAAGCAGCCCTATTCCACTCCAGTCTCGTGCTCCGCAATGTAAAACCATTAGCAAATGTTAATAATAGTAACCCATCAGGCCTCATTATTTCAGTAATGGAATCTGTCAAGGTCAGCCACTGATAGCTGTTAATGGCCACTTTGTTGATAAATAGGGGGTAACTGCAATAATATTCATTTTAAGCAAATAAAATATGTTCTGATTAAGAATTCATTCTTCTCAGTTGGTGTCCAATTAAGCCAGCTTCTAGAAGAAGATGCACTTAGGATCTCTCCACTTAAGACTATATTCTCAGGATCAACACAGTGGAACTTTGGCTTTTCTTAATAAACCTCATCTCTTTTTGGAAGAGGTAAAACTTTGTCCTTAATCCAAAATAAAATAAAGGTGTGTTGGTGGGACTGCAGACTAATATAACTTTTATAGAAAGTAGTGTGGAGATTACTCAAAGAACTAAAAATAGACCTACCATTTGATCTAGCAATCCCACTACTGGGTATTTACCCAAAAGGAAAAACAAAATCATTTTATCAAAAAGACACCTGCACTAGAATGTTTACTGCAGCACAATTTACAATTGCAAACATATGAAATCAACCCAAGTGCCCATTAATGCATGTTGGATTAATAAAATGTGATATATGTATACCATGGAGTACTATTCAGCCACAAAAAAATGAATTAATACATTTTGCAATAATCTGGGTGGAATTGGAGATCATTCTCTTAAGTATTGCAAGAATGGAAAAAAAAAACACCACATGCACTCACTATTACATTGGAACTAAACAATCAGCACACATGTGCACAGACGAAATTAACCTTAATGGAAATCAACCAGGTGGGAGGAGGAGGGAATAGGTAAAATCACATATAAAAGGTGCAAATTACACTACCCGGGTTATGGATACACTTATAACTTTGACTCAAGCAGTATAAAAGCAATCCATGTAACAAAAACAGTTGTAGCCCATTAATATTCTGAATTGGTGTTTTTGTTTTTTTTGTTTGTTTGTTTTTGAGACAGAGTCTCACTATGTAGCCCTCAGTAATGTGCTATGGCATCACAACTCACAGCAACTTCAAACTCTTGGGCTCAAGCGATTCTCTTGCCTCAGCTTCCCTTGTAACGGTGACTACAGGTGCCTGCCACAACACCCAGCTATTTTTTTGTTTGTTTAGCAGGCTCAGGCTGGGTTTGAACCCACCAACCCCACTGCATGTGGCTGGTGCCCTAACCACTTAGCTACGGGCACCAACCCAATTTAAATTGTTCGTTCTGCAGCCTTGCCTTGACTTGGCAAGGCTGCAGACTTGGCACAGACTTCCCTATCTCCTGACCCTAACACAAATGTTCATCCATTTACTGTATCTCACACTATGGTTTTGCTCTAATGTGAACCTAACTTGTTCATGATTTAGCATTAGGAATCTTTTCTTATACGTATGTTAATCTATTTAATTATTATGGAAGTTGCCATGTATTATGTAGCAACATAAAGTTGATTGCGGCTTTGGATTCCAAGTCTAGCCGGGAGTGATTTTCAAAATATTCTTCTTAGCAAAGTGTCTCAAGAATGGAAGAGAAAGTATCTAATGTACTCAGCCCTACTATGAAGGCTATAACCCAACTATAGCACAAGAATATGGGGAAAGGGCCAAGGGAGGGGAGGGAAAGGAGGAGGGTGGGTTGGAGGGAGGGTAATGGGTGGGGCCCCACCTCCCCGGTGCATCTTAGAATGGGTACAGGCGAAACTTACTAAATGCAGGATACAAATGTCTTCATACAATAACTAAGAAAATTCCATGAAGGCTATATTAAACAGTTTGATGAAAATATTTCAGATTGTATATGAAAACAGCACATTGTATCCCTTGATTGCACTAATGTACACAGCTATGATTTAATTAAAAAAATAAAAATATTTACCAACCTGTGTATCACAGACCCCAACCAAGTTCAACAAATACAGGCCCTTTGGTGCCTGAGCCAGGCCTATATGCCAGATGTTAGGCCGTAAGTTGTAGAGAATTCTGAGACTCCCAAAATATGGAAGATAAAAGGATGAGCAGGGTTGGGGAACTTCCAGGGCTCTGAGCAGTGCCTGTTAATTAACGACTATAGAAGGAGTTTGAATTTTAACAACCATTATTGTCATAAAAGTAAAACTGGCTGAAAAGAGCCTGAAGAATAGGATCTTGACTCTTCTTTAATTGTGAACATAAGCAGTATTTATAGAATGGTGATTATTTGTCAGGCATCATGCTGCCACTGGTTTTGCCCAAGTAAAAGAAAAGGCACCATCTTCATCCTCAAAACCCTTGCAGTATAGTGGGAGACAAAGGCAATTAACATATACAGAGATGCATGATTTTAAGCTGATTATGCATTAATCAGCTGACAGGTCATAGTGCTGTGATAATAATAGTGGAACCTGTTTAGAGAAGATTTTCAAGGAAGGCTTTTCTGGCCATTTATATCTCTGCTGAAACTTGAAGAATATGAAGACATCAAACATATGATGGTACCTTAAAGGCTTGGACAAGTTATTTAAAAGTTGGTTTTGCAAAGAAGTATCTATCTGGTTATCTGAGAAAGAAAGATGGCCCACAAATACTAAGTGATAGCAGTGTTTTGTCAATTTCTTAAATATTGCTGTCTCTTTAAAAAGGAGAGAGAGAAAGTAGATTTACAATAAGTGAATTAATTCCTGAGCTCTAATATTGATAAAAGGGGTAAAGTGGCATCAAATTCTTTACTGCAGTGAAAGTAATTAAAATTGCTGTTTCTTATAGGGAACACAAATTCTGATGGTTTAGTGACTCATGGCTTTGATAAATTGTAGAATCAGGGTTTATGACCCATCTGCCCTGCTTTTCTCACACCAACTTCTTGCTTCCACTCCCTCCTGGTACTGCCCGTTTTTCCAAATGGGCCCCCATCACCCAAGCCAGAACTCCGGGTATCATCCTTGCTGTCTTCCTCACCTCTCCTGTTTAGTCCATGATTACATCCAGCATTTCCTGCCACCTCATTATCTCTTCCATTCACTCCTTCCTCCTCATCACCTTTGGCTGAGTCTTAACTTGGGACTTGATCTTTTGAGAGGAATAGTGCTAGATTCCCTTCATTGGTCTAACTTAGTCCCATTCCAGTTCACATATTCCGAGGCCAGTCTAATTTCTAAAATACAGACATGATCAGGTCTTTCTCCAGTCTTCTTGTATTGGTTCCATCCTACTTTTTCATTCATAAAAATAACATGCAAGACTCACCAAGAATTATTTCCTGCTTTCCATCTGTTCCCTTTTATGCTACTTACAATTCCTGTGGCATTTTGGTCTCTCTTACCACCCTGCTTCCCCTCCCCCCATCCCAGGCCATTTGCCCTTCCCCCGCCCTCATTCCAGAGACATCCCCCACCTCTTCCCTATTATCTGACCACAACTATTCATCCTGCAAGGCTCAGCTCCATGTCCCTTCCTAGAGGTCCGCACCCCACCCTGACATCGGTCTGACTGAGAGGCCCATCTGGGAGGCACCCCTCGTACCTTTCTTCTCCAGACTCAGGTACCTGTTTACTAAGCAGCTGTGCTTAGATACACTGTAAGTACTTCCAGATCATTGTACCCAAAACTGAATCCTCACCTGCCCCTCAAAACTTGCTTCACACGCTCCCTGAGTTCTCAAACTCCATGAGAGGTACCGCTCTCAAAGCTAAAATCTTCAGCCTTTATTTTGTCCCTTGCACCTGCAGCAGTCACTGAGTTCTCTCAATTCTATCCTCCAATACCTTAGGGACCCCCCAGTCCCGTGGCCCCTGCCACTGCTGTCATTTCTCACCTCCTTTACTGCAGCAGCCTCTCTACTGGTCTGGCTCCCTCCTGTTCCATCCTCTGCAGAGACAGGCCATCATCAACACTTCCATTCTCTACCTAAAATCATTTAATAGTTGTTTGTTGCCCTCAGAGTAAAGATAAAACTTCTCCAAATGGCTTGCAACACCCATTCAAGATGTAGCTGTGCACCCCTCTCCCGGATCCCTCATATTGAATTACTTCTAGTTCTTACTATGTGCTGTGCTCTCTGGCTTTGGGAGCATTTATCCCCTTTTTCTGGATAAACTCTTCATATATCTGAGGAGTCAGCTGTCACTTTCTACAGAAAAGAGCTTTCTAGATTACTTCCCAAGTCCAAGTCAAGTGCCCCTCCCTAGTTTCTATGATCTGAATGTTTGAGTCTCCCCAAAATACACACGTGGAAACCTAATCACCAATGTGATGGTTTTTGGAGTTGAGGCCTTTGATAGATGGTTAAATTATCAAGGCAAAGATGGTTAAATTATCAAGGTGAAATTCACCGAGTCCCCTTAAGTTTGATGGATCCATAGCTTTATTTCTGGAAATCCGAGTGAGAGAAAATGCATGTTTTGGATTCCTAGGGCTACTATAATAAAGCACCCCAAGCTTGTGACAAAACAACAGAAATTTGTTGTCTCCTAGTTCTGAAGATCAGAAGTCTGGGATCAAGGTATCAACAAGATAGGTTTCTTCTGAGGGCTGTGTGGGATGGTCTGTTCCCTGTGCTTCTCTTAGCTTCTGTGGGTATATTAACAATCTTTAATGTTGCTTGACTTACAGACACATCCCCCTTCATCTTCAGGTAGTGTAATCCCTGTGTGCACATCACATCGTCTCTGTTCAAATTTTCCTTTTTTTTTCCCCACAGTCATAGTAGATTATGGCCCACTGAATGTATTTTAATCTGATCATCTGTAGAGAACCTGTTTTCAAATAAAATCACGTTCACAGCTCCTGGGAATCAGGAGTTTAACATCTTTGAGTAGACCCACTCTAACCAACAATGGGGGGATGAAAAGAGGGGTCTTGATCTCCTGGCCAAAGGCTCAGTTCTCTTGCTGCCTCGAATGCTGTCAAAATGTTATTTATCATATTCGTGTGCTTGGGAGTCTCTGCTGACGTGTTATTAGCCAGGTAGGTCTTAAAACTCCAGGGAAGATTTCAGCCTGAGAAGAGTTAAAATCAGATATGACCAAACCTGGAACGTTTTATTTCAATATAGGTCACTATTGAAAGTCTTGGTCCTAAACATCAGTTCCGGCTGCTTCAACCTCAGCTATGTAATACCCTCCTGCTAAAACCAATTAGTATTCCTGTACTACTTAACCCAAAGGGTTGAAATCAACTAACATATCAGGGCATCCCCTGAAAGCCCTTCACTTCAGGGTACTTTTCCATTTGACCTCATTTCATCTTCACAACAACTCAGTGAGGGATGAGATTTATTTTTTGTTAGCTGAGAAACAAATCCTAGATTTGATGCCTTAATTTCACTGTCCTCACAGTTCCCTCACCATTTGATAACATTCTGAAGCAAAATACACACACTTCTGATGACCGGGACCCCCAGATCCATCACTCAGACTCGTTTTCCCTGTAGTTATTCAGGAGTATAAGTAAGGAGAGGCTCTCAGGTCCTGTTATGAAGGCAGATGAATTGGGACTGCAGTATTCTTCTAAACCCAAGAGAAGTAGAAGGGAGACTGGTGAATCTGAGAACTTACTTAAGTGCTGTGGAAAACTCCTAAAAATAGTAGAAGGTTATGAAATCCTTATATGGGAGAGAAATGGAGCTCAGAGGGGAGGCGAACTGAGAGCCACAGACAGAGAGGATGGTGCCTCAGGATAATGTCCATGCTGTCCTGGGCAGGAGCCAGCCACCTACTGACCATGGCAAAACATCCTGATGCCCTTGACCTCACCTGGAACTCAAAATCAGAATCTCTATGGACTCAACCCAGATATCAGTATTGTTGAGGCTCAAAGGTGGTTCCAAGATGCTACCAAGAACTACTGAGCACACAGCAGTTGGGGGAAAGTACCAGCTTTCTCTCCTGCTGGTACTCCCAGCCCAAGCAGGGGTGTCCAACCTGAGGCCTACAGGCTACATGAGTTTGTTTTTTTTTTTTTTTTTTTTTAATATCTATTTTGCTTATTTGTGATGTCAGACTTTGCAAAAATTATGCAAACTTTTTTTTTTTTTTTTTTTTTGCTCATCAGCTTTTGTTAGCATTTGCTTATTTAATGTACAGCCCCAAACAGCTCTTATTCTTCCAGTGTGTGGCAGAGAAAAAAGAAATAGGTTGGACACTTCTGGTTAGGGGATTGTGAGCCAGAGCAGTGACCCAGACAGATATCCATGGAGGTGTCCATGCAGGAGGTTGGTATGTGAGGATCTTTGGCCCCACATTTTAATACTAGCAGTCCTCTGCCCTAAGGTCCATCATCCTCCCTGATTGAGATTGCAAGGAGGGGCACAGGCTAAGCCTAACTGTACACTCTTCTCCTGATGTATTGTATCAGTCTTTAAAATATAGATAGATAGATAGATAGGTAGATAGATAGATAGATAGAGATATATAGATATCAGTCTTCAAAGTTTATATCTCCCAGGGGAATATAAAGCTACTCAGGAAGCTGAGGCAAGAGGATCCCTCAAGCCCTGGAGTTCAAGGCCACAGTGAGGTAGGAATGCCCCATTGCCCTCTAACTTGGTTGACACTGTGAGACTCTGTCTCTATCAAGAAGAAAAAAAGAAAAAAGGAAGAAAGAAAGAGAGGAAGGGATGGAGGGAGGAAGAGAGAGATGGAAAAAGGAGAAGAAATGAAGGGGGGAGGAAGGAAGGTAAGAGAGAGGAAGGGAGGGTTCTTTGGGTTTGATTTATTCTAATAAGAGCTTCAATTTTAACATGTGTGCATATAACCCAGCAACTTAACTTCTCCCCAGGATATTAAAGTTAACATTTTCTGTGGTGTGTGCCTGTGCATGTGTGTGTTTTAACCAGAATATATAATTAATCAAGGAGTTCATCCTTTATCTTTTTTCTACATTTTCTTAAAAATTATCTACCCGGCTCATTAGATTTTGACTGTCACTATTGTTTATGAATGTCTTTAAAAATTATAAATTGTTGCTATTTCCTCAGAGAAGTACTATCCAGAAGAAATGCAACTATGAAGCTAGGAAACTGATTTTACTGCGAAACACACACTCATACAGAATCTAAATCTAAACAAAGTCTTTATACATCCAAGTTCAATGATCCAGAATCCTGTGTCACGGAGTATTGAGACCGCTG
Organism: Loris lydekkerianus; assembly: GCA_963574355.1. Taxonomy (NCBI): domain Eukaryota; kingdom Metazoa; phylum Chordata; class Mammalia; order Primates; family Lorisidae; genus Loris; species Loris lydekkerianus. The sequence continues at coordinate 5,290 of CAUYPK010064259.1, read as the reverse complement.
TCCTGGAAACTGCAAAGTCACAAGAACATAAACCTCTGCATTCATTTTCAGAAAGTTTCTATCCCATCCCTACCCTCCTCAAAAAAAATTACCTCTAAATTAAGCAGGAGGAAAAATATTCAGCATCAGCATAGGTACAGGACACCAATTAACTGGAAACTTGGAAAGAAAATAAACATTGCAAGAAATAGTAAAGGAGATTGTAATTTTCAAAAAAATGTTGATCTGGGAGTTGTGCATTAAAAACTTACAGTAAAAGATAATTGCTTCTTAGCTTTAAGCTACTGGAAGATAGCTTCTGTATCTTACTCATTTTTGTACCTTTCCTGTGGGAAGCCATGACCAGCCTTCCCGTGGAGAGCATCTCAATGGCTCTAAACGTGAAATGCGTTGCCCCTGGGACACAAGCACAGATCAAAAGAGGTCCATACTCATAAAAAGATCTCATGGGCAGAGGACAACGTGAATTACAGGCTCCAGCTCCAAGAGCCAGCCCTGGGCAGTGTGACTACTAAGCAGTTAACTTTTATGAAATGAGGTCGTTTGAGCCCCAGCTCTGCATACCCGATGGCTGAACTGCGCTGAGGCCATGGAGCGTAGAACACTATAGAGCCAAACTGAATGTGACTCAACATCCTCGTTCCACCACTCACTGTGTGGCCTTAGGCAAGTTACTTAATCTTTCTGTGGCTCAGTTTTCTCTTCAGCAAGTGGGAATAATAATAGTACTACTTCACAGGGCTGTTGTGAGGAGTAAGTGAGCTTGTTTGTGTAAATCACTTAGGGCAGTGCCTGGGACATAGTAATATATGAGTATTTGATGCTATTTTCATTGTTATTATAATTATTATTACCACCATCACTACATAGTCTTTCCTGATGCAATGTGTGGTGTTAGGTCATAAAGATAAAGGATCATCATTAACTAGGATATCAGCAGCATGTCTAATATCCCCCTACCTATGGAGCGTCTTCAAATTAACTAGCTTTACCTTCATCTTCTATAAATCCCTGATGTGTCTGTGATGTTAGTCCCTCAAATGACCTACATGGGCAATCTCTTGCCCTTGCACCCTATAGCTAAGGTCATGAGAAGGTCCACCATCTAGTCATAACTGCTTTCTTCTTTTTATGGTGTGTGTCTTCCCAAGGGCATTTGCACGCACTTGTTCATTTATTCCAGAGAGATCTTTATTTAGTGTCTAATATTTAAATAGTATGTGCCAGCCACTACCTTAAGAAAATTCTCCCACCTACATTTAAGACACATACCAAGCAAATAAAAAGAATAACAAAATAATCCTATTCAGTGGCAAATGCTGAAGAGAGAACAAATCAGGGAAATGCACTGTGGTGACTCTGGCAAGGGTTGAGTTGTCAGGAAGCCTCACCAAGCAGAAGGCATGATTTTATTTTTTCTCTTTTTATTGATATGTAACTTTCATATTTATGGAGTAGATGTGTTTGTTACATGCAGAGGATGTAGTGATCAAGTCAGCCTGTTTGGGGCTCTTATCTCCTTGAGTATTTATCATTTTTATATGTTGGTACATTTTAAGTCCTGTCTTGTAGTTACTTTGAAATATATACAATATTGTTACTAAGTACAGTCCTGCTAGTCTACTATCTAACAGAGAGCTTATTTCTTCTGTTTCTTTGTACCATAACCAATCGCAAGAAGAGAGCATTTAAATTGAGGCTGAGTTGAAAGAGCCAACTGTGGGAATATCTATGGAGAGAGTGTTCCTGGCAGTGGGAACAGCAAGTCCTAAGGCCTTAATGGGGTGACCAGCCAACCAGGGAGAAGGGCTGGGAAGTAGCCAGCCTGGCTCCAGCAGAGGAAGAAAGGGATGGGAGAGGGGCAAGGAGCGGAAAGCAGCCCCGCTTCACAGGGGCCTGCAAGCAAAGTACGGAAGTTGGGTGGTTTTCTAAGTGCAGTGGGGGGTCTCTGAGGGTTTTCAGCTGGGGGGCACAAAGGTAAGGGTGGAAGTTGTAGGTGCAGTGGTGAAGGTCTTGTTTGTGGTAATTCAGCCATGAGTCTTCATGGCTTGGAGGGAAGACTTAGCAGTGGAGAAAGAGTGAGGTCGGCAGATTTGGTTATAAAATATATTTCAGGGGTAGAATTAGAGTGGATTATTCAGTAGAATTATTAAGATGCTAGTGAGCCCTTTGCAAAGGTAGGATAATGGAAAGGACAACTCCTGAGTCTTGAACTGTGCGTCTGGAGAAAGTATAGTACCATTTCCTGGGATAAGGAAAATAGGGGAAAGGGGGCAACTCAGAATCCTATTGTGGCAGGTAAGCATAGGGGTGCCTGTTAGAGACATGCAAGCTGAGAGGCCAAGTAGGTGGCCAGACATTTACGTTGTTTATCATTTGCTAAAACAATGCATACCCTCAGGGTGGAGAGTTTATTTGTTTTCCATTTCCTATTTGCTGTTTCTATTCCTACCTCCCATGGGTAAGTAATATGAGACCTCATATAATTTTCATATACGTCTCAAAGCTCTTTTTTTTGGATAATTTTTTTTATTTGTATAAATGTATGGGGTACAAGGATAATTTTGTTACATGCATAACATTGTGGTGAAATCAAGCTTTTAGGGTATCCGTCACTCAAACTTTATTCCTTGTACTCATTAAGTAATCTCTCTTCAACCAACTCCCTTCCACCCACTTGCCCCTCCGAGATGCCATTGCTCTATCATTGCACGCATCCATCTGTAGACATTATTTAGCTCCCACTTTTAAGTGAGAACATGAGATATTTGTCTTTCTGCATCTGACTTGTTTCACTTAAGATATTGGCCTCTGGTTTCACCCATGTTGCTGCAAAATGCATAGTTTCATTCTTCTGTGGCTGAATAGTACCCCATTGTGTATATATACAGATACCACATTCTTTATATCCATTCATTTGTTGATGGACACCTAGGTTGATTCCATATCTTCGCTATTGTGAATAGTGCTGCATTAAACATGGGGGTGCAGAGGGTTTTTACATAACAATTTCTTTTCTTTTGAGTAGATAACCAGAGGTGGGATTGCTGGATCTAGTTCTATTTTTAGTTTTTCAAGAAAGCTCCATACTGTTTTCCATAAAGGTTGTACTAATTTACATTTCCATTAGCAATATGTTAGCATCCCCTTTTCTCCAAATCCTAACCAACATCTGTTAGGATTGTCTTTTTTTTTTTTAACAACATCTGTTATTTTTGTCTTTTTAGTAATAGCCATTCTTGCTGGTGTAAAAATGTCTAATTGTGGTTTTAATTTGCATTTCTCTAGTGATTAGTGATGCTGAGAATTTTTTCATATGACTTGTGACTATTTGTATGTCTTCTTTTTGGAAAATGTCTAATTGTGTGCTTTGCCCACCTTCAATGGGATTATTTGTTTTTTGATATTTTTGTTCTTGAGTGCCCTGCAAATTCTGGATATTTATCCCTTGTTGGATGCATAATTTGAAAATATTTTCTCCCACTCTGCAGGTTATCTTTTCACTCTTTTAATTACTTTGTTTGCCATGCAGAAACTTCTTAGTTTAATTAAGTCCCATTTGTCTATCTTTGTTTTTGTTGCTTGTGCTTTTGAGGTCTTAGTCATGAATTCTTTAGCCAGCTCAATGTCCAAAAGAGTTTTCTCTAGTATTTTTTATAGTTTCGGGTCTGAAATTTAAGTCTTTAATCCACCCAGGATTAGATGATCCAGGGTCGTTCTTCTGCATATAGTGATCCAATTTTCCAACACCAAAGGATGAGGAAGCAATCCTTAAAACAAACAACAAAAAAGTATTAGTTATAAAATCAAAGCAATGAAAAAGCTAACTGAGCACTCCGATGTAGTTAAAAAAAACACTAGACAAGGTTCATGAGATCAGGGTTCTAACCAAAAATTGAGATACGATAGAAAACAAATCAAGCCTGGGTTTGAATCCTAACTCATAATTGTAAAGCCTACAGCAAGTTATACAGTATCTTGAAGCCTCTATTTTCTTCATCTGTAAACCAGGAATGATAATTCCTGCCTCATCAGTTCTTACGAGGGTGAAATTTGCTGACATCTGTGAAGACATACACAGTGTTGGGCACATTGTGGGTACCTGTAATATGAGGTGCTATTACCTATCAGCATAAACTTAAACAAAGCACTTAATCTCTCTACCTTGGTTCATCAACTATAAAAGGAAGCAGCTTTACTAGACTGTCACTAAGCTCTATTTACACTCTTCAAAAAAGAAAAAATTATGAATTATCCTCTTTATAACAATCAGATAAATTTTCCTCTTTATAACAATCAGATAAATTTCTTGACTAAAGTGGTTCTTAAAACCAAAGTTTTAAAACTTTTTGCAAACTAAAGTCATACTTAGACTGGGGAACACAGGGCATTCATATGTACAAATTAGACCACAGAAATGCCTCTCCAATGTCTCATAAAAATTCCTCCCCCAAATCTTTCATGTTTCAGGGTGTGTAAAACTTTGTACAAGATGAAGTAGATGAAATGTCATTGAGTAGCATCTTAATATTGCTTGCTACAAATACAGTCTGAGAGAAATCAAAACCAAAAGCCAAAACATGAGATTTGAAAGGGACAAGTATCTCAGCTACACCACTATGTTATAGCAGTTTTTGTCTGAGTCCATGGGGCTTGCATCTGAAACACAGACAGAGAAAGACCCCAGCTAATCTCAGGGTTTTGGACCCAAAACAAAATGTTATTTAAGCCATGGGGTAGAAAGAGTGTCACTTTATCAGAACTGGGACAGCAAAGGTGACCTCAAAAGCAAGACAAAGGTGAGAAGCCCATAAGGGATGGAAATAAAGAAAAGCTTTTGTGGGAATTCAGAATGTTTATTGCAGCTCAATTCACAATTGCCAAGATGGGGAAGCAACAAAAGTGACCATCAACTGATGAATGGACTAACAAACTGTGGTATATGTATACCATGGAATGCTATTCAGCCATAAAAAGGATGGAGACCTTTACGTCTTTTTTGTATTAACCTAGGTGGAGTTGAAACACATTCTTCTTTTTTTTTTGCATTATACAAAATAGTAACTTTTTTTTTTAATTTATTTATTTTTTATTATTTTTTTTTTTTTATTATAGATAAAAATATGCACGATAGATGTGGCCCAACCAATCACCCTCCCTCCACCCAAACCTCCCCCCTCCCTTCCCCTTCCTTGGTCCTTTCCTTATAGTCTTGTGGTATAGTTGGGTTATAGCCTTCATGTGAAAGCTATAGTTTAGCTTCATAGTAGGGCTGAGTACATTGGATACT